>CAEFZY010066250.1:0-13645 GCA_903066815.1 Brachyrhaphis roseni
ATATCTTTTATTAATACAGTGTTTTGTGGTCAATATAATTTCACCATTTTATTAATATGGGTTGCCAGTTTGGATAAGTATAAGAATGATAGGAAACATGCTAATAAAATGCCTCAGACCTGCAGCCCAGAGGCGTTTCTAGACACAGGATAACAGAAGTGGCTCTTTGGCAACTTGTACAAGTTTATGTGGGGGGTTTGGGCGCCGGAGGGAGGGGGGGCGCCGGGTGAGATGTTTGCATCCACCTCAAAAATATGTATTTGCGTCCCTGTCTATAGTCTGGCAAATACGGTATGTGTATTTGTATTTGATAATAAAGTTGGACTTTTGCAATAAAATGTTCCTTAGTTATTAACTTTTTTTCATTATTAACTATTAGTAACTATTTCATAGATGCATATAAGGTGACATTTTGTTCTACCCTTCTGGTTGTGCTGTGTAGGTGCTGTATCATTTTGTTCAGTTTCTTACGTCTGCTTGCTTTGTGGGTTTCACAGGGAAGTTGATGAGAGAGAGAGCTGCAAACAGCGATGTCTACAAGCTATTGGAACCTACAAAAAGATTATAAGGAAGCAACACAAGAACTTTGAGAGCCTGCTCATATGAGCCATTTAAGTAAGAGATTCTGCTCTGACAACTAAGCTGAACTTGGACCTGTTAAGATTGTGTACGGCACAACAGAAAGTTTATGTTCCATGGACTTTTTTTATGTGAAGAACCCAGAGAGTGTTATTTGGTTACTATTTATTTCGTAAATAGCGTTATTTATTTCCTGACTTTTGTTCTGTGAAGAATCCAGAAAAGGTTATTTGATTGTGCTTTCTGGAAAACAATACATTTTTACATTTAGGCACTCTTGGAATCGTCACACTTTTTCTGTTACAAACTGACCCTGGCCCCCCATCAGAGAATGGAAACGTTATGTGGCCCTCACAGGAAAAAGTTTGGGGACCCCTGGTTATGGTAGTCTGTACTTTTACTCACTAGCGTTAGCCTGACAAGGGTTTGTCTATTTTAGGAAATAGCTTGATGTCTGCAACCCGGTGGATGGTCAGTATGGAGGAGAAGGTATTTTTCGAGCCTGAGCAACTACATGACTTTGCCAGCGTCCTTGCTGTCTTTTTTGGGTCATATTATGTCTTCAATCTGGAGTATCAGGAGTCAGCATCCACCACGCTGGAGATGATACAACGGTAAGTACTCTACACCAAGCCATTTATGAATTAAATTTAATGACAGTTTGACTGCTGATGAAAAACCATAGCTGACTGCTGTATTGTACATCTTCATTTTAAAAAATACAATTAATATATTTTATTTCTGTTAAAAGATTCTTTGTGAGGATCAATCCAGATGTTGGTACCAAATGCACAGCCAAAGTCAGTACAAGCCGCAAGACGGGAAGTCTTGTCAAGAGGAAAGTAGTCAGTGTCAACTCCCAGATCACCACCTTCCTCCAACGACTCGTTGAATTATTTTACCAAATGTTTATGATTTTGTTGTCTTTTCCTCCTATCTTGCATGCTCTGAATGTACTTTAGCCTTTTTAATATGATTTTAATGATTATTTATAAATGGCATGTGATTCCTACACAATAGCCCTTTAGAGTAGCCTGCATCTTTTCTGTGTCCGTGGTAAAAAGTGGATGTCGCTGCATCTCTTAATAAATCACAGAAATGTTTAAGTGTGGTGTATTTTTATACTATGCAGTTTTCAGATTATTAGGCACACCTTTGCAGTAATCCGCCAGCACCAACTGACTAAAAAGATTATGATGACATGTTGTACTTTATCGTCCCCTTGGGGATATTTGTAGGGTCTCAATACAGTACGCAATCTTTTGAATTAGTGAAGACTGACTGACTGCTTTTGCCATAAACAATCCAAAAGCCTGAAGTGAAGCCAGTCCTGCTCAGTCTTTATGCAGCTTCTATTATCACTTCAGTGCAATTGATTTTTTTTAAAACAAATTATCAACTTAATGCTGCTTTATGCCAATGATTTTATGCATTTGGACATTGTCACTTCAGCTTAATTTGTCAGCCTTCCTGTCAATTTGAAAATGTAGATAACTTCCTGACCATCTCATGACCTCCCACATTGTCTGTCTTATTCTTTACAGTTCATCTTCCACAAGATGGATCCCACTGATTTTGTTTGACGAATGGAATAAAAGTTCTTCTGATGTAGGAAATGCATCTGATATAACAATATTTATTGATATGAATGCTTACCATACAGTACATTATCACACTTGCACTGTTATTGTGATGTATTGTGTAACACTGTGCATTTAAGCTACTGTTAACTGCTTTCTGACAATGCAGCCTCTGCTGGTTTTTGACTGTTCACCATTTCAATGATATACGTGTTCATGTTGGTGCATACCTTATGTGGTACATAAAATTTGTAGTACCCAATTTTTAGTTCTTTTGTTGTACAGTGTGCAACAAATACAAAAAGTTATGTAAAGATTGTTATTGGATCCAGATGCATTCAAGTGTCCATATTGAATGCAACACAGTTCATATTCAAATGAAGTTAAGTATATTCTATATTTTTTTATAAGTCAGTCTTTTAATAGTTTATGGCTGGCACTTGATGCACACATGTTCATGTTGCTACATACATGTGCCATAAAAAATATTGACATGACCTGTAGTGTGTTCTATGGTGTTGTTGTTTTATAGCACATTATATTGTATTGTGACATTGTTCTTTATGACATTGCGAATATATAAATGGATTTTATTTCTACAAATCTGCTGAAAATAAATACCTGTTGTTATTCACAGCACTTGGACTAAAATTTCTTTCATGAAATTTTTCGGATTATGGTAAAATACTCTTATATAAAAAAAATTTAAACTTTAATTTACAGTAAAACTTTGACATTATGTTGTGAAACAAGTTTACAGTAGACCAGCTTTACTATAAAATACAATTACAGTATTATACTATAAACTACATTTACAGTAAAGCAGTTATAACTGTAAAGCACACTTACAGTAAAATTTAACTGTATTAAATATAACAGTAAGGGTACTGTAGAATGATAATCACAGTAATTTCCTGGCAACACTGTTGCCAGGAAGTTACTGTAAAATTACAATAAAAAGTCTAACAGTGCATCTTTGTTTGACATTAGTCACATGAACCATAGCAGGCTGAAAACCTAACCCAGTATGTTTGGTCAAACTCAGATTCCAACCCTATTAAATCATCTATATTTGACCTCAGTCTTGGTTAGCAAAATAACCCAATTTTGCTTGGTTTTCTTTCCCCACCCAGCATTTTTTTAGAGTGTGTCTTAACAAACCAGACATGCATTGTTAACAACGTTTGTTAACACACGAGGCCACCAGGTTCGACTCGCGCTGAATGAGCCGCAGTGATCGGTGAACTTTGTGACGCGTCCGCTTCATAACGACCTATTCAGCGTCGGCCTACTCTGTAAATATCAGCCGTGTATCTCGTTGGCGCGCTGTTGTTGCCAGTCTGTTGTGTTGGTATGGCAATGCGTGCCTATGCGCTGCTTTGCATGTACAGCCGCGATCCAGGCCGTGTCTAAAGACGCCGCCGGCTACAAACGACCCGATCGTATTCCTCATCAATGGCGGTCAATTCTGCAACAATAAAAAAGTAAATGTTACGTATCATGAAAAAAATAAAAATTATTAAAAAACTGCTCCTTTCTGAACAATCTGTGTATCCATGCAGATGCAAAGTTAATGAAGCATCAGCACATGAACTCAGTATTTATTTATGCTTTGGAGAGATTACGTGGTTTTAGAATTGGCCTTAAAGTTAGATATTCTCGACAGCTTTATCTCATCCTTCCCCTCCCTTTGTATCCGCACCCCCCCGTCCCTGTCTCCTCCCCCCGCTCCTGCTGTTGCATGCTGCCTTCCTGGTGCTGCAGTGGAAGGTGGGTAAGCTCATTACACAGAAATAATTAAACACTGGTGCACAGCTGGCCGTCATCACTGAGAGCAACAGCCACTGCTTGATGCATTCTGTTTGTCCTCAGATAAGACCCACGGCCTTTAACCGCTTGGATGCAAGTTCCTGTTTAGCCCCGCTTGACATATACACACACACGCACGCACACACACCACAAGCCTTCCCCAGCCAACAACTCTGGCTCTTTCTCCTTCTCTTTACGTCCAGGGTGGGGCTTTTTGTGACGAAACAAAAACAAACAAAAAAACAACACAGAAGGTAAAGTGTAGGTGCAAAAAAAAGAGGGTATGATATAATTTGTGGTCCGCCATGTTTAGGTGCCAGTTGTGTGCATCTCACACCAAATGTTGCCTGAGGACCTTGGCTCGCAGATGGCTTATCACATCTGTTGCAAGTACAAGTGGAGGGTCTCCACAAAATAGAAGCCATGGCAAAAAAAATGAGCTACCCTCGACTCTTCATAACAACTATCAGTTCGTTTTCATATACTCCCCCACATACTGGACGCCACATGTGGGGTCCACATACATGTGGACTCACATGTATGTGGCACGGAAATACAGAGGCACGGAACTCTGTATTTTTCAGAGTTCCGTGCCTCTGGTATGGCACAGACTCACCGGTGTCGGTACTTATTTGGCAAATGTGTTTCCATCTCTCTTCCAACTCTTTTTCGGAAAAGTCAACAACAAGGAATAAGAGTTTTTTTAAAGCAAATAATTCCTTCATGCTGATACTAGTACCGTAATTTCCGGACTACACGCCGCAGCTTTTGTCACACGCTTTCAGCCCTGCGGCTTATACAATCATGCGGCTTATGTATGTATTTTTTTCTAACGGCCGCCAGAGGCGCTCGAGCAGAAAAGGCAAGAGTGAGACAGGGGGAATATATGTGTAGAGGAAGATGCAAGTTTAATGTAACGTAACACGTCTCAGTGCACAGGAGGGTGATGAAGACGGCTCTCAGTGACTTTTACCGGTATGGTTTTTTTTAACCAGCCCTGTTAGTGCTGTGCTACCGTATTGCTGCTGTGTTACTGTTGCGTCACAGGCTCTGTTTGGAAAGAAAAGCTAAGGTATATTACTAAAACTTTGAAAACTCTTTCTGTGTACCGTCTGTATGTATGCACATGCGGCTTATAGACAGGTGCGGCTTATGTATGTACAAAATGGTGTTTTTTTTGTTTTGTTTTGTTTTGTTTGTTTGTTTGTTGTTGTTGTTGTTGTTTTTTAAATGTACTGGGTGCGGCTTATAATCAGGTGCGCTCTATAGTCCCGGAATTACGGTACTAGGTCCACTAGTATTTCAATTATAGCTGGTACTTTTTCATAAATATTCCACAATTGCTGACTTAAAACAAGCTCCTATATGTCACTGAAAGGTTACTTGTTAGTATTATCTTATTTCAAGTGTATACTTTAAGATTTTGTATTTTTGCAGTGTACAGCAGGCAGAACCAACCAAAAGCTGGTAATGGTCTGTTAGGACACTGAGCTCACCATCCGATGCCTAAATGCCACACTCTTGGCAGTACAGTACATGATCTCATCATGTGGCTCAAGAGCTCCGCCTCTCCCTCATCTGAATCTCCACCCAAACTTCTTTTACCACATTCACCCCCTACTCCCACTGCCTCAACGCCCCCCACTCTTCGACAAGATCATCATCTGTCGCTAGGCTCCAGGGTCTGTCCCTGCACTCCACAGATACTTGGCAGACCAATGAATGTCCCTTTGTGGAGGGAGATCCTCCTCAGATAGCACCCAAGATGCTCCATGCTGGCATCTGTTTGGTTTTTGTTTCTTTTTTAAGTGTGCGTGTGTGTCCTCTCTCTCTTTTCTGCTGCGGTGAGAAACACGGCGTTCCCCTCTCCTTCCGGAGTCGTACAACTGAGAGCTAACGAGTTCCTCGGTGGCGGGACGCCAGCCTGCTATGATCTAAAGAATAAGTGGGTGTGAGCCATTGACAGGCAGAGAGGTGAACTGCCACTTCCTACCTTTGAATGATGTCATTAGACATAATGAAGGGATTTTCAACAGTCCTTCAGCTTGTAATTTTCTCTTTTCATTTTCAGTTATTTATAAAGAAGCATTTTTATTTCACTAAGTGTACGCTGCATTCGCCTTTCACCCAACCTTACAGAGACTAGAAGGGTTTGTCATTGAAGCCAAAAACTGTTTTTTTGCTTTATGAACATTAAATGGTTGTATTCATCCTTATAGCACAGCTAAAGTATTATGTTTTCCAGGCAGATATGCCATTTCATAGCACAATCAAGTTGTCTTCAGTTGTTATGAAATGCTATAAAAATATAAAATATGACTCAAAAGAAGTTGAAATTGGGTCTCTGTCTCTTTAAAAACTCCTGCTCTTTCTGAAACTCCCCTTTCAGGAAGTCATCACAACATCACACCTCTTTTATTTCATTTTTCATTTTGTTTTTCCATTTCATTCACTCAATAATACATTTGAATGCATTATGTAACAACTAAAAGACATGTTGAATGAAAAGGAGCAGAAAGAAGTGTAAACTTACATCTGCCCCCTTTCAATGAAACAAATACTGCCCCTTTAAAGACTTAAAGACTGAGAAGTGTGGTGTGCATTTATTTTAGCCTCCATGAGAAAATATTTTGCACATATAAAAATGTTTGGGTTTTTTTCTTGCCCTTTTTAGCAAAACTCAAACTCAATCAAACTGCTGTCTCTGTGAAGGTCAGTTTTCTAGTCTTTCCACAGATCTTTGACCGGAGTTCAAACTGGACTTTGACTGGGCCTTTCTATGGAATGAGCATGCTTTGACCTGAACCGCTCCACTGTAGCTCTGGCAGTGTGTTTAGGGCCTTTTGTGGCCTCTAACCAGTTTTCTTCAGGTTGTTTTTAGCTCCATCTCTTAATCCATTCCCGCTGAAGAAAACCATCCCTGCAGCATGATGCTGCCACCACAACATGTAGCATGATTTTTGAATGTAATAAACACTGCAAATGTCTTAATCCCATATAAATTGCTAATGCTTCAACTAACATAAATGGAAAAAAAATGAGAAAACTGTGAGGATTGTTGAAAATAACTTCATTTATATCTAATGCTATCCCAGATGACAAAGTTAACAATGTTACTTTTGAGCAGCCATATATTAGACTGTATGTCATTGTTTCCTTTCAGTGCACATTAAGTGCAGATAGCTTTATTTTTTAATTTGCAGTCTGAAGTGGACGTGTTAATGGAGACGGATGACAAATTTTCTCTACAGCAGGCTCAAAGCAAACAGATCAGACCAAGGTGTGTTTAACGTCAATTTAACTTCCTTAACTAGTTCAAAGACGCCACTTGAACCAAAAGGAGCCGCCAGTGGCAGAAAAAGAAACAGCCTGATTAGCAGCCTTTGGTTGATTTCACCTCTTCCCCCGGTTATCGGCAGCGTATTAACAGTAAGGACGGATGCTGCAGGAAAACAAAGAATGAGTGAGAGCAAGTGGAGAGAGGCACGTCGCGCTCCGGCTTCACACACACACACGCCTACACACACACTACACCGTCCTCCTTGATATCAAGCAGCGCCTTTGAATCAAAGCAAATAAATTACTGCTGTTCAAAGTTCAATAACCTGTGTGCGGCAATCCGCAGACGTCCCGCCGAATCCCAGTCATCTCCGCCGATAGGCCGCGTTACGGAGCCGGCAAATGGGCTATAAATTAATATACCATGAGAGGGGAGCCGTATTGGAACGAAATGGAACGTGCTCTATCGGTTCAACAAAAGGTTCCACATCTTTAAAGCAGATATGTGATATGGAATTTTACAGCTGAAGGAGAAATGTCACAGAGCTTTGATAAGAGAGCGATGAACTTTCTTCCCCTTGTGCCCAAACTGCTATTATCAGGTCTCGGTGAGCAAAATGCATCATTTATAACCCGCAGCCTGCACTATTATCTTTGAGAACGACATTTGTTTTAATACATTGGGGGACCCCCTCCCCAACCCTAAAAAACCTCCTACTTCACCCCTTTCCACCTACCTCTAGGTCCAACACACTGACTTAGAGGCAGCTGCATTTTGAACCAGAAATCAAACCAATAGGTGTAGCATCTTGAAAGGGAGTTAGAGGATTAACGTGGGGGTTAAATATAAGTCTCATGTTTTTTTCTTGTTTTGTTTCCTTTTGTTTTGTCTCATTTCTGTTTGGCATAGTGATTGGTTATAAGCTGATGATTCAAACTAAGGATGCACCGATGGCAATTTTCTGGCCGATCGTTTCGCCAATAATTAAAAACCTGACCAATTCCGATTTTTGCCGATAATTATATTTTTGTCTGAAATGTTGCTAAATATAACAAGAAGGTTGCTGAGCTGGTAACAGTGGGCTGACTAATGTTGACTGCAAACATGGCCTGGTGGGTGAGTCTGTCAGTCAAACCTCACAGCAGAGCAACAGAGGACAGTGATTGATTTTCAGACCTTTGCTGAGGTTGATGAGATCGATGGATAAGATCGGCTTCACATGGAAGTGTTGGGCAATCACTGATCTCCCAAAATGAAGGAAATCAGAACAAATTTTCGATGATTCTTGCTTCAAACTGATGGCTTGAATTACGCTGATTTGTTTTTGTTTTTGTTTTTTTTTAAATACAACTTGTGTCTGTTGAGGCTGATAAATCAAACTACAAGTGAAAATTTATTTTAAAAAAAAGAAGAAAAAAAAGCCAAAGGTATTATTGCATTTCAGTTGTGAATCACCACCTGCAGGCTAAGCAGGAGGTTAGGACAGCTGTGCTTTAGATAGAAGATTCAGACTCACTTTTTCACATTATCATATGTAGTGACCTTGGTCAATAAATGACCTTGGAGATATTTCTCGGTAAATTGCCGGTTGGTAAATTTAGTAAATCATCTTCTACACATTGCACTTCAAGTCGGTTGCACCACAGATTTTCATGTAGGGTCATGAAATGGGCCAACACTCTTCTCTAATGTTAATTCAACAACAGATTGAGAAAAGTAGTTAAAACCTTTATTTTAAATTCACAAAAAAATCAGCACACCGCAGACATGACGGATACAGAAAACTGTTTACCATTTGTTTTCTGCTTATAATAATTTGCTCTTGTATTTGTAAATATATATTACTGCCAGGTTGATAAACTAAAGATAAAGACCTGAGTGCAGCAGACGACTGGATGCTGCTCTAGATCAGTACGAAAGGTTCTCATCCTGCATTTGGGAAGATGTGGGTTCAATTCCCATATAGGTTCAGTCCAATAATCATTTGCTAATAACTATCTAAATAGATTTCACAGTAATCAGTTGAAGATCCAAGAATATCATATACTGTATATCATTAAATATAGGGAAGCACTGATATGTGAACTTGGTCCAATACTAGTACTGATATATATATATTTATGCCTGTTATCGATACGTTACAAAAGGACTAACATTGACCGATATTGATGTAAATGCTGATATATCGCAGATCTATAATTAAATATTTTTAAAAATGACAACAAATTGACTTGATATATAATTGTAAACCTTCACTGTATGATTTTTTCATAGCCTTTCCCTTAAAAAAAAATGGAACTAACCAGGAAAATATAAAACGAGGACGTTTTACAGAACTGCTACTGCGAATCTACACACAGACCAGAAGCTCAGTCCTGCAGTACAACATGGACAGAACCACTATAGCTGGGAGTCATTGAACACCTGAGATATACCAGCTGTCAGACACTCGGTCTCATCAAAAAGCCTGGAGAAGTTAGCAGCAGGACGGCTGACAACAATCTCTGAGGCATCCATCTTTGAGCCAGGCACTGCAGTTCCTGCTGAAGGTATGTAAGAGGAGACAGCAAAACTTAAAGAATGACTGTCCTCACACACAGATATCACAGACAACATCTAGAGGACACAAAGCGCTCCCGCGGCAATCTGATCTGTTTAAATGCTTTTCTTTCAAATTTCAAAACCATCAAAGGGACATTACTCTACCTGAGCGTGACAGGATGAGTGAGGGATGGTCAGTGTGTGTGTGTATGTGCGTGTGGGACTGCAGGCTGCTTGGGTGACAACAGGATGAAAAACCTAAGAAGGGAAGTTGCTGTTTGAGTCTTGATGTGAAGTCATTTGTTTATATTTCTTTCAAAAAATATGGATGACACCAAAAACAGTCTGATCATCGGTGTCAAGGTTACAGTCTGTTAAAGCTACAACTGTCAAGCTACAAGCAACATCCACTCTATGACTATTATCTAATGCCAACTGGTTATACTATGTTACATTTAAGCATAATTGGTTAAGATTTTGAGCTAAATCACAATAATTACTTGAAAAACACAAAATCTAGCTGCTTTTATTTTTTCTAGATTTTTACTTTAGTCTACATATAGAAGCAAAAATGGCGTTTTCAGTAAGGCCACGTTCCTGTGTCTAAAAATTCCTTTTATTGGTCTGAAGTAACATTCTAATTTTAAACATGTTTTCATCAAGAAATCCCTATGATGCACTTCAATTAGTGATAAAGTCCCTATAATAAATGGGCCCTTTTCAATAATTTCTTAATTTATTAAATGGGATACAAATGATTTGAAGCAGTATGGTTATCATAACTAGGTAATCTCAAACTGATCTTTAACACTGGTTTGAAATCCAGAAATACAAGTATATGTATCACCAAAGAAGAAAGTGACCAGTAAACAGTGTCTTCTTGCTTGTTCAACATTCTGCATTTAATTCAAAAAGTGACTTTTTTTTTTTTAAAGCATCTGCTCATGCTTCTCCTAAGTCAATTACCAGGCTGTAACTTCCCCTGAGTAACAGGGAATTCTGTTTATTTCTTTCCTGGGTGACCTACTTGTCTTTTGTGAGTAGGTTTTAGCGCGAGCAGTTTGACAGTCACCAGATAAGATGGATTAAGCTCCTTTTCATCCAGTTTTGATGCGAACAGCGTAAAAAAGCGGGTTAAATCATTGAGTTTCAGGAGTATTTTTAAAATGCTCTGAGATGGCGCGATACCGGAGCTAAACCCAAGGCTCCGAGGCGCGCCACGGCCAAGGTCGTGGGTTTCAGGCCCGCAACCTCCACCCCGGAAGGAGTGAAACGAAACCCGCCGAGGCGCTTGGGAGCGGCGCGGCCTCTTTGCCTCGTGTGGGAGACGGAGGGCGTCTCCGGGGGAGCGTGTGTGTCGCCGCGAAAGCGCATGTGTGTGTGTGTGTTGAACACTGTAAAGTCTAATTCCGCAATTAAACGAGGCCTAAAAATACAACCGCAAATAATCTGCTGATGTCAGGCAGAAAACAGAGGCAGGAAATACAAAATTAAACAACCCAGTTTACCGAGAAATAATAATAAAAAAAAAACCTAAAACTATATTGAGGATATAATTTAACAACTCCCCTCCCCATTCCTCCTCCCATAGGCCAACTCTTCTTGACAGCCGTACAGTCATGTGATGCGGGACGGCCAATCCTCAGAGCGCTTTGGGGTTTTTTGTGTGTGCGTGATGAAGCCACTTGAGCAAAAAGAAAAAGGTGAAGGGGGCGTCCAAAACGACACATGGAGCGGCTCAGACGTACGCCGCCCAGCTCGCGTTAGCTTATCATGGCATCTGAACTCCCCCCCCACCTCCCTGGCGCTGAGAGGACCCGGGTCCGGAACGGTTTCTGAGGCGGGGGGGGGTTCATATTTAGACATGTTTTTTTGTGGATGTCTATTCCCCCACCGCTCCTCATGTCGGTGACAGGGGAGAGTAATCCTATACACAGCCTGCTATTGTGAAATGAGAAACTAGCCTCCTTCACAGCCAGAGACCAGATGCACCTCTCTCTCTCCCTCTCTCTCTCTCTCTCTCTGTCCTAATCTGTAAACGACTTAAAGGAGCCTTATCTCCGGGCTCTTCTGCTTCATTTCATGCTTGATTTACTTTAATTTGTCTGATAGGGCACAAGGATTTGGAAATGGCCCATCTTTCGGTGGAAAATGTTCTGATTTTTCTCCGGCATTGTTATGTGGAGGTTTTTGACTTTTCTCTCCCCCCTTTCTCACTCCTCCGCCTCTTTTCTCCATCTCCATCTCTCTTCCTCTTTCTCTCTCCATCATCTTTCCGTTTTTTTTTCTTCTTCTTCTTTTGAGGGATGGTGCTGGTGGAGGTGGGGGATCTTGCTCCGGTGCAACAGTCTGTTTGAGTGCATTTAGATTCGAGCTAGCGCAGCACAAACAAGTTCTCCATGAGGTGTGATTTTCTGATGGCAGACAGCGACACAGGACTCGTGTTTGCCTTTCAGCTCCACACTGGGAGCAGAGCAGCCGAGTGCTTCAAACCACAAAGATCTTATGTTTAAGTTAAGAGGCGACTGGCCCTCCAGTTTAGCGAGTGGGTGAGCGGCTGGCGCTGATAAAGTTGCTCCACAATGAGGGACGGCACGTCTGCAGATGCCTTGAATTCTCCTTTTCTTCCCCCCCATTCCTCCATTCCTCTGCCGGCACTTGCACAGCCTGACTGGTTTCTCCCGTCACCAAGACATTTTCCCTACTTCTATTTACCGACTGAATGACAGCAGCGCTTTGATTAGAAAGAAGTCCGTATCTTCCCAGATCCCCAGTAATCTCCGTCCCCTGCCAGCAATGAGCAAGGCACACAGGGGAAAACGGCAGAGGAAAAAAAGTAAAATCGGTTCTGGATGTCTTCAGGCTCCCACATACTTCACCCAAAGTGCAGAAATCGGCTCTTATTAGATTCGTTTTCATTGCAAATGTGCGCAAAGTTTTGTCAATATTTCACTAATGTCGAAAGAAGACAATTTTGCATAAAGAAGTGTTTCCGTTAAATAAGAAATGCAAATATCACGTGTGAATAATTTTGTTCACGCAAAAAGTCAATAACATGCAGTGCCATCATCCTCCTACCACTACTTTGTCGTTCCTGCCAGTAGTTGATCACATGACTCAAAAAAAGTGTTTTACTGCAGTTTTGTGAAATGTGCTAATTTAGATACAGTCAAAAAACCACATCATCCTAGTGCAAAAGCTTTTGATCAAAAAACGAGTTGTTTTCTAAATTTGTGTGTTTACACTAAGCAAACTTATATTTGTAATTCCAATTTGCGCACTTTTAAGGCCAAAGGAAATCCACTGGCTTATGTAGACGCATGACAAAAATTGCATCATTTTGTTCACAGAGAGCAATCCAACTCCAACAGAGCTGTTTGCAAAGTGTTGTGTAATTGGTCAGAAGTTTGTTGCCGTGTTTTATGCAGAAATGTGATTGAACACTACTGTCGATCTTTCTCTTCAACATCGCTTCCATTAACCGTTTTTTGAATCCACATGAGATATTAGTACTAAACGTATTTTCCGCACTATAAGGCGCACCGCATTATAAGGCGCACCTTCAATGAATTACCTATTTTAAAACCTTTTCCATATATATGGCGCACCGCATTATAAGGCGCATAGAATAGACGCTACAGTAGAGGCTGGGGTTATATTATGCATCCATTAGAAGGAGCTGCGCTAAAGGGAATGTCAACAAAACAGTCAGATAGGTCAGTCAAACCTTATTAATAGATTACAAACCAGCGTTCTGACAACTCCGTAGCGTCACACGATAAAACATATGACAGAAATAAGGCATTACAATTGGAAATAGTAACACAAATAGCAGCTGCATCTAATTAACCGAGCT
>CAEFZY010066255.1:0-23494 GCA_903066815.1 Brachyrhaphis roseni
TCATTAAATCATCATCATTCACCTTACCTGGGTCTCCAGCGTCTGCCTCACCACCTCCAACACCACCGTTCATGACACACAACTGCACAAGTGCTTAGATAATGTGAAACTTTGTCTAAGCTATTGTGCTACCTTACTACTTTCCTTTAGTTTTCTTTTTTGTTTTGTTTTATTTCCTCATTAAACAGAAATTCATTAATATATCAGTTTTATCACAAAATCAATCAAATTGTAATTGAACACAATAGAAAAATTCTGTTTATTGCATCAGGTCAATGTCATGCTATTTGCCCGCAGGATTCTAAGTAACTCAGAATCAACCAGCACCAAATTCTGGTTAACATATTTGAATTCCTGCAATTTACCTAAATAATTATTAATCTAATTACAACACACACATTCCCACACATCATTTTAAACTACGGAATCATCCCAAGTGCTGTGGCCAACACAGAAATAGAGACCCATGAATTATACAAAAAACATCTCAAAATGAATAATTCATTTGAATCAAATACCAGCATCATCCTGTCAGACTCACTCTCACAAAGTCACAAATTTATTAACGGTTGGTTCCACATTTAATTTAACAAAACTCAAAGAAAGTTAACTTTCTTAATTAACAGAACCTAATTTTCGAGCAGCCTGCTAGGCTTTCAGATCATGGCATGTGTTGGACAGCAAAAAAATGATTGAATGAGGAAAGATTTTTGGTTGAACTTCTGTTGCAATGATATGGGATTTGACATAGGCTGTCACATTATAAAGTCAGAACATGGTTACCGGAATTTTGAATGGTACCTATGATGGAAATTTATTGAAGTGGTCAGCAAGTAGCTCATTCCCTACAGAAAGGCCTGGGGCCTGAAACTGGTCAGTGGGGAGAAGACTCTGAGCCCCTCACAGTGATGGTGAATGGAAGGAGAAGACCCTTGTTTGAACGACCGAGGCGCCATCTCAAAATCATCACCTACTTATGACAAGTGTGAGATACTCCGTTAAGATGTTGCACTTTATTGCCTTCCTACATGAGTGGAAACATTTTAAATACTAAAATTTAAAAACGGAAAAATTCAAAATGAAACCCAAAAATATTATTAATGAGGAAAGCAGCGCCAAAATTACTGACAATTTAAAAATCACGCTCACTATATGCTGCCTTTACAAAAGAAATGCAGCAGATTTTTGTTCAAAAAAAAGAAGTAATAATTTGCATTAGAATTTTCCTGCAACTTCCCTGCATTTGGAGATTTTCCTTTAGAACCCTGCTGAGGCAGATTGTTAAACCTAAAAGGTCACAGGGTCAGGTCTGGACAGAGACGACATCCCATACTGACCACAACAAAATTCACAGGAACATCTGCTGTCTGTGTGTCACACATAGCTGCCCCTTCGGAGCCCCTCATGGCCCCTACGGAGCCTGGGAATGGCTCAAGGTCAAGGCCGGCCCATGCGGCTCTAAGCGGATGTAGCAAATATATATTTTAAAAACACGTAAGAGAGGCAACCAAAAATTCAGATTTAAATGTTAACATTTACAGATTACTTTGACTTAGACAGGTATACAGGCATAACAGATTTACTATAAATTCCCCAAATTTTAAACTGAATTAAATTTATTCAAACTTCAACCTCATCTGATTGGATGACTTGAAAAAAGACAACTACAACCTCAGTTATGTGTTTTTTGAATATTCACACCAAAATACAGATTTCACTTTGATTACAGGGAGATTACCTCTAAACACTTCCCCTCTATTTCCTTGGCAGTTTAACAATATGCTTAAAGGACACCATTAAATGATGTCAATAACTAGATCAATATCCTGGGATGTCTCAGTCTTTCCCTGCAGCAACTGAAAAGCTATAAATGGATCCTCCTGGGCGGATCGTCTAGCACAGGTACTGTGTTACAGTACGCACGCTAACATCACTGCCGAGGGACGAATAACGTATGTCTTTTCTAGGGAAAAAAAAAAAAACACCTCAACTGCGAGACATTTCCCCTGTCTGTCTAATGTGCTGCTGATCTACACCTGCTGGGCTCAGGGTTGCTTAGGTATACGCTATCTGCTGACAACATCAATCACTCAGTGGGTCTTATTACTGCCATTTAAAATACATTCAAAACGATTCACTGGAGCTGGTGTCCAACTCGACATGGACACTGATAGTGATGGGTTACTGTGAAGAATGCCTCACAGTGACGGTTTAGCTGGAAACAGGTGGGGTGGTTTGAAATATACTGTATGTTTTTAGTTTTCAAAAAACAAACTCATAATCATTCAAATTAGTTGCAGAAACAACAAGTTAAGTATGAGACCAGTTTCTCATTCTAATAGTCTCTGGGCTTCAGAGAACTGATGCAATCCCCCTGGACTCTCAGGTGAACTTAGTAATAGACACAATCACTCTAATTCCCCTTCAATTCTCGCCCAAAATTGAAAGCTGCCAAATGCAGTCTTAATTACATACCACCCAATCAGTGTGGGTGACCTAGTGTTTCCTCAGCCGCATCCATTCCTCTATCCATCCCGTCGGGAATAAATGCAATGCATCCCCCTGAGGTCTACACATACATCAGAGGGGGCTGTACACAGGTCTGGATGATATGAGATGGATATATTATGTATATGTAAGGCCAAAGATCTAAGGAGCAATCTGCTTGGTCAGCACTGAAAATGCAAACAAATCAAACAACATCCACAATTATGGATCTCCCCTTGTATTTAACTGGTCAAGCTCTATTGATCAAAATGAAATTATTTTGGCTTCCACCTACAATGATTTTCCTTCCGGTCTCCCTTACAGTGACATAAAATTCTCTTTTTCTATGTTATAGTATTCTACTTTTCTAGTGGTTTCACATTTAGCCTTTGAGGTTTATTAGCATTATTATATCATAGTAGGTTCAAATGCACCTGAAGTATTCATCCAAAGATTTTTTTTTTTATTGTATTTTACATTTTTGGGGAAATTGTGACTTAAATGTTTCAATATCTGAAACAATGCATGTTGTCTGTGTCGCCAAGGCATCGCTTCTGCATGGCAGAGCAAACCGGGGAAGTCTGACAGCAACCACAGCAGACTTGCTAATTTCCGATTCTCTCCAATCATGTGATCAGGGTGTCGGCACAGCTTTCACAGTGCAGGGAGGGGCTAAGCATCCTTACGCTCACCACCATTTTGTGTGGGTACCTGGCTTTCTTTTTGTGAGTATCTGGTTCATTTATTTACATCCTTAAAATTTGCAGTAAGACGCGTGCCATTTCTGCCGTGTGACCCATAGACAGACAATGTTTTGAGGGGCTTTTTGTTTTTTTTTTTGCAAATGGTGACTTCATGGCAGAAATGTAGGCGAAGGAGAATGAGGGCATGCCGCAGACAGAATCTCATGCGATATCAGTGCACTGAAATTGCTGTCCCTTCTAGATTTCATGTCGTGCATTTTCTTCCTCCCCTCTGTCTCCTGGCTATGCTCCCGACAGACCCCTCTCCTCCCTGCCATTCTATGTGTGAGGCGCATATGGTGAAGTGAAATTGCTGTCTGCGAGAGCATGCCTCTGCCTGTCCAGACTTCATCAGAAGGATTAAAGAAAGGGATGAAAAAAAAAAATCAAAATAAAATGATGATAGCGGGGCTGTGGCTTTTTTTTTTCTTTTTTTTTGTCCCCACCCTGTACCCCTCATATCTGCCCCCACCCCCTACCTCCACCCCTGATAGCTCTGGTATAAGCAGAGTGGAACATCAGATGACAGAGAAGGATCTCTTGCTGGGGTGCAGTGGGTTTGCAGGGAAGGGTTTCCCGGTCGGTGAGCTTCGGTAAGTTTATTTGGCTCTGACAAGGTCTCACTACAAAGGAAAGCCAAATTACAGGCAGTGGTGTTCCTCCCTGCATCCAACGAGGAAAGTTTAGGGAAAAACCTGCATCCAATTAAAAGAAAAGTGACTCAGCAGTGGGGCAGCAGCCTTCTTTTACAACTACTTAGCTATCTCACTCTCTCTGATGTGCTCACACAAACAAACAAAAGACCAAATGTGAAGCATTATAGGAGCAGAGAGGTGGGAACATGCGTGCTGAGGTGGTCTGTTAGATTCGCAGCAATGGGGATTTTAGGAAAAATGAAAGAAGAGAGTGGAAAGATTGCAGGATATTAAGGAGTAATGGATGTCACACCAGGCCTCTGTAACAAATTTCCACATGCTTTCATCATTGCTCGATGAGACTGATCAAGGGAACAGGACATTACTTGGTTTCCAAGTGCTGTTATTACCCAGGAAGAGTAAATAGTTATTGCTGTGTTTATCATTCTGAAAGATTGCAGAGCAAGCAGGCAAGCACATCTCCTTTTTAATATATTCAATCATCAAATAAATCCAAGTTTATGTGGAAACTTTTAGAAATAAAGTTATTGTAATGATATGCATCATTACTCTTCACCTCAGTGATGTAGCTTATAAACTAGTTTTAACTGGCTTTGAATAACAGAAGGAAAAATCTCAGCTGTATGTCAAAGTGAATTTGAACTGACCAAATGCTAAGAAACAAAGAAATCCTGAAAGGACTGAAATCCAACGTGGAGAAAAGATCTGAGTCAGACACGAACATGGGGAAGGTTTCACGGCGATTTGATTAAATTCAAGTAAATAGTGATGTATATTGTGAGATTTTTTTTTACTAGGACTTGCCAGGTACCAGATCCATCCCTGTATTTGAGACAACAAAAAGGCAGCCCTGACATTTTGCCCAGCCAGCAGATAATATTTGCTGTTCAGAGACTCTCTTTCTTTTGTTCCAGCTTTTTATAAACCCAAGACACTTGAAATTTAAACCAAGTTCAGGAAATATTATTTGCCACGGGGCAAGGTAAATCTCTTGGCGGGGCTTTTCAAAGGGCTGCCCTGGGTTTGTTTAAAATTGATCTTATTTAAAAGTGTATTTTTTCTGCTCCTTGCTTTAGCTTTCAAAGACATATGTTTTGCCTTGATTGTAGAGGTCAATCTAATGACTCGTGTTATCTTTGAGTTGTTTGAACTAGCTAAGAGAAGTTAAATAATTAGAAGGTAATAAAGCAGAAAGGTCAGATAAACATATTTATATGTAAAAAAGAAATACAATTTTAACTGCAAGAGATATTTGCCTTCATATGATTTACTGAAATATGAGTTGCATTATGGTAAAAAGGTGAAAAAAAGGTTCCAATCACAGCCCAAGTGTGTGCAGGCAAGCATGTGAGTCTGTGCTGCAGTAAAAAGAAAAAGGCTTATGAGCTGCATAAAACGGCTGCTTCTCTCATTGTTTAGGGAAGCAGCACACAATTTTTATTCAGCCTTCTTCCTCTGAGAGCGCGACTGACCCACCAGCTGACCAATCCACATGAAGCTCAGGGGGTGGGGTGACAAGAGGAGGAAAACGGAGGCAGAGAGCACCCCCGTTCCGACCGAGAGGCAAACTCCATCTTTCCGACAGTTATTCTCTTTTAACAAAATCAATGGTGTAAGTGCAGCCAATAAATCATTATTCTGCTTTATTCGGTACATGAACCTGAACTTGTTTCAATCCTGATGGAAAAAAAAAACTTCAACTGTGACTGAAAAAGTGAAAAGACAGGTGGAAAAAGATGAGGACCCGAGTTGTAGCCAGAAACGATCCTCCAGGGCTGGGAAGGTCTGTTCAGAGCCCGGGGAGAGGGACGAAGGTTGGGGGGGGGGTCACAGACCGAGCCGGTTTAAAGCTCGCTGCTTCAGGGGAGTAAGACGGACTAGCAGAGGGCGCCACAGCAGGGACTCCCCGGCAAGGACCCCTTCATCTGGACTACACCTGAGGGAGGCCAGGGGCCACCCAGCTCCATGGCACAGTAGCAACTTGGTAACACACAACAAACGGAAGAAGAATTTCAGCCTTGGAGTGAACACTAAACACATCAACACATTTAACAACATTATTTCAGCGACAACTTTTTTGACACATTAGAAAATAATAATGGACATAAATCAAACACAATGTGAACATATGTGATCAGGAAACAAACCAAACTGAAATTTGTTTATCTTATTATTGAAATATTATGTTGAATAAGTTGCCGTAAAAAAGCTGTGTATTTGTTGTTGTGTAGGCGCTTGGTTCTGGTTTATTTGGAAACATTTTCCTTTAATTGTATTCCAAATTCTCCTTCACAGATAAACAATAATTTGGCCTTCATCCAACTTTTTAGTTTATTGTGTTATTACATTATATAGCAGAGCTTAGTTTTACAGTATAATTAAATAACGACCAACAAAAACAGCTTAAAAGACATATACTTTTAAGCTGTTTTTGTTACCAGGACCTAAACAGGAAGGCTTCCCAAATTAATGCTCACGCCACACTGTACATTTTAGATGAGCCTTCTGTCTACTGTGACTTAATTTAGAGCTTATGAGCTGCTCCCTGGGGCACCTTGATTTTCCCAGAAACTCCCTGCAAGGCTCGTCAGGTTAACATGTCCGGTTTGACAGATCAATAGTTTTAAGTGACTTCATCAAACCATGTGAATACAAGTGAGTCCACAATTGCAAACTGAAAGCATTGTGCTAACTCAAAGCTGTCCTGCAAAATTGTTGCGATGATGCATTATTTGAGAAAAAAAAAAAAAAACTTTATGCTTTTATATAATAAGAACAAGAAAGACTAAAGCAATTTTTTAAATCAAAAACATATGTCCTAGTTAATAACTTTCACAAAGGTAATCCTAATCCAGGTCTAAAGCTACAGTAGCTGTGGTAAGAGTTAGAAAATCCCCACTGATATCTTTTTGTACCTCTTTTGTTCTTCTGGGATAAGGGGTGATGTCAGTTCACTCTCAAGCCTCCCTAAAATGCCCCCAAAGCCTGCCCAGCTACTGAGTGGGAGTGTGTAATCGGTCCTGGCAGAGTGCTGGTTAATGGGGGGGCACAGGGCGATAGGCTGGAGATGTATTCATGTGCGTGGCGTGGCGCCTGGACCCAGGGTGACACTTCTTCATTCCTGCTGCCCGAGGCCAGGATTAGGATTGCACCCAGCCTCACAAAGCCGGCCGTAATGCAAAATCATTTTCATATTAACCTCGTCTCTCCTTTCTGGGCCTGACAGTGGACAGGCCTGCTCTCTTTGGTACTCAAATTATCCTCAATTACTGGGGAAAGGCCAGGCGAGGGGACGTCACCTAACCTTCACCATCTGTTAGGTTCAAAGCTTTAGCGGTCGGCCAGCCCGCCTGTCTCCTGCCTCTGCTGACCTTTCTGCCTCGGCCAGTTCTCGCTCTTTTTACCCATCCCCACCCCCATGATAGCCCTGCCCTCTCTGGACACAGATGGGAAGTGCATGGGTGCACATCTCATTAAGGGGGAAAAGGTTATGTCATGCTTTTCACCAAAGATTTAAATATTCAAAAACCAAACAGAGCCCAGCAAAAAAAAAAAAAAATCTTGTGTTGGGTTATGTCTTTCTCTTAAGGAGGATCCAACATCTCTGTGATAAGGCAAGCTCTTATTGGTGCCAAAGTTCTAGAAATGTTCAAATTGGACCTTAAACTCTCTTCAAAATCACTTTACCACAGGATGTAAATGATTAAAATATGTAATATATTGGACCTCGCAAGTTATTACATGTTTAATCAAATTCAGACTCTTATTTCAAATTATGATTTAAAATACTTCAATGCTTGAAAGGTATTTTTTTATATAAATTGACTTTGCTCAAGTTTCTAATTTAGTTTTGGACAAATTTAGTGTTTCTATTACTTTAAAAAAAAAAAAAAAAAAACGAACAATCTCAGTTATGTTTAAATAAACTTATTGTATTCTTTTTTTATTTTAGTGTGCCTATAGTGTTATGCTTTTATTATTTGTAAAAGTTGGCTTTTATTAAACTGTTTTCTATATTTGAGACTATGCATGTGAAATATTAAAAAAGCTCTTATTCCTCCTCCAGTGAATTCACCTCTTAATAATGCAGGCTGTGTTTTCTGTTTATTTGAAGTGTATGTGTTTTAGCAGTTTCACTGCATCCATTTGGATTTCCTGTCTGGCCACTCAGGAGCCCCCCACCACCCCTTCTTCTCAGGTCATCTGACTGGACCTGATGGTTCTGAAAAAAAAAAAAAAAAAACTTTTAATAAGCCTGCTAAATAATAGATGGAGCTTTGAATAAAATTCAAGTCCAGAGAGGCATGCAGAGGCCGAGGACGGCGAGCTGTAGGGAGACAACAAGCAGGTACGGGGCATTCCCTCGCCATCATCATCGTCGTCATCGGCAGCAGCAGCGGCCGCATGAGTGGCTACGTTCAGCCTCCTGTGACACCTCCGCTCCAGACCCAGACTCCCCGAGGTCAGAGGTCCTGGACTTGACCTTGTGGCCCCCAGGAGAATGTTCATCGGGTTTGGGGAATAATTTGGGATTCATTCAGTAGGAGGCCCCAGTCTCAGGCAGCATTATGCCTCATTATCCCTGGATATTCTCTCCTCACATGGCAGACACATCAGTCTGCATTTTATTTACACTCTTGCAGTTCTGCAACAAATATACACATACAACTGTCAGCGTTATTGATTTAAGTCTATCTCAATCTATCTGAGGAGCAGAAAAGTTCATTTTGGCCTTATGCAAAAATAATTTAAGATTTTTCATTATAACGTATTCACATACATCATAAAAACAGATAAGTGATAAAAGGAATTTATAATCATTTTATCTTTTTTAACATGCAAATGAAAAAAAACTCATTCTAATTTAAATAATATTTTCAAATAAACTGTTTAATTTTGTGAATTGATTGGTTAAATTCAGATTTTCTTTTAACTATCTTTATTGAAGAACTAAAACCTTACACAAACACAAGCATAAAAAAAATCACAATCTCAGAGGAACAAATGAATCCCTCCCTAAAACATTTTCCATCCAAGCTCAATGATTTCTAAATGGTCAAACATACAATGAGAAAAATAAAACCACTACATAAATCCAGCTTTACCAAAATACATTAAAAAAAAACACATCTAGTTATTATTTTTCAGGTAACAAGCAAAGGTTGTCTGAATACAATTCCGTTCTGATTCTAATTCACATTTTTATTAATCAGAACTGACTCTGCCTGATTCTCATGGCAAAATCAGAAATTTTATGGAATAAATCCAATTTGACTGGAATCAAAAATTCTTCACTTTCTGTCACAGGACCAAAAACATAGCTCATAAATTTAACAGAGCTCAAAAAGATGTGCTGCTGTTAATCAAAGCTTTTTTAAATTCCTGCCACATAATACAAAAAACTGGAAGGAAATTTCAGGCAACGTGCTAAAATAGTCTGATCTTTCCCATTATGTGAGCTTCAGTCTAAGTGGGTCCCTGTGGAGGACACTTTTGGAGAGATCTTTCCCGATAAGAAACAAGCCCTGCATGCATTAATATTACATTAGAGGTAGTATATCACAGGGCCCTCTACTCCGTCAGGTAGAGATCTTTTCATTGACATCTCCTTATCATGTTAATATTATACTCATCAAAGAAAAAAAAAAAAAAGGAGGGGGATGTCGGGACGCAACAAAACGTGCAGAGTTACAGATTATTCTTATGAGAAGCCTAAAAGGGAGAACAGACGACAAAATGGTTATTTAGGTCACATGCTCACTGTAATGCGCAAGAAAGAGACAAATGCCGCAGGAAAGGCGTTGTTTGCGTGTGTGCCGGTCAGAAATATGACATGCATGACTAGTCAGACACACACACACACACGCAGGCACACGCAGACTGAAAGCGACTCTTCAATGCAAGTGGCAGAAGGAGGGGTGCGAATCCGCAAGCGAGAGGGGAGACAGGTGCAAGGCTCTGCTCTCCACACTGTAGCTTAAACGCATTTAAAGTCCTTTCTTAACGCGCGCGCGCGCACACGCACGCACGCACGCATTCCCCCTCGTTTTATTTCAATGAGATTATTATTCTGCTCCGCTTTTGTTGGCTTTATGTGAGCGCCTGGCTGTGCGTCATTCAGAGAGTTCCATTGTAAGGTCAAATAAAACTAAACAACAAAAAAAAAGAATCAGACACTTAGGTGATGTGATACAATTTAATTTTAATTACGTTTTGGTTGTAATTAGGATGTCCCCCTCCGCCCGTTTCCTATAGGCTGTTGGGCACAGTGCCACCTTCCAGCAGAATCAACAATAAGAAGCTCTCCAGAACACGTGTCGTGGTAACAAAAGGCAGAGTGTGTGCGTGTATGTGTGTGTGTTTTGAAGGGCTGGGAGGCGGACGTGTGCCTGTTCCTGTGCCAAACTTTTCGGCTCTCATTTGAATGTGAATGCGCATTTAACATCGAGAGCTGCTTAGAAACAGCCTGTGTCTGCGATATACAAGCAGGATTTTTCAATTAGCAGTCCAGCCCACCTACCCCGACTCCACGGCCCCTCCCTTTCTGGGCTAATCGGTGCTAATTAAGCTTTATCACGCGATAATAGCTTGTATTAATTGCCTCGCGGGCCAACTGTTAAGGAATTTGGCACGTGATCCGATTGAAGCTGACAAGTTCATTCCGTCTATTTAATATTCATTATATTCTAATAGGACACTTGTTAGCATGAATACACCAATTAGGGGCCAGCAACACGGTGGGACCCGCCTGTTGTTTTGTAATCTACCTCTCAGGGCTCATGTTTTAAGGATATAATTTAAAAATTTGAGAAATAAAATGTTGTTTTTTTTTTTTCTCTCTCCAGATATGTACACAGTGAGAACTATAAGTGCCATTTTTAAATATTGGAACTGCTCCAAAAAAATTCCAAACTAGTTTGTCCTCATATGTTAAAACATAAGTAAAGGGAATAGAAAAACTAAATGTTTGCTATTAAATTATACTATTTTGATTTCATGTTTCTAGTAAACAGATGAGATTTTTTTTTAAGTCCCTTCATACGTCATTTATTAACCCCTGTACCCTTCATCCCTCCACATAAAGAGAGAATATTGTTTGTTTAGTTTGCTTTATTTAGAGCTCTATATACCTTCAGTCCCTCAAAGAGCAAAGGCGTTTAAGAGAAACGTGACATCACACAGCCAGACCGGACATATCAGACAGGGAAGGATGCAGGGCCTTGCCGTCTTACATCGCCAAAAAATTGATGTGCAACAAAAATAGTAGTCTCAAAGCATCAATGCAGGATGTAAAATGATCTACTGCCGAGAATCTTTGATCATTAATCAATTAACAGTCGGGTAACAAAATAGTATGAGGCGGGGAAAAAATGGACAGCGGAAAACAGATTTGCTATCATGATGTAGAAACAAAAAAATAAAAAAATAAATAAATAAATAAGTTCGGGTTAGTGTCACCATGAAGGTCAATCTTTTGCCCAGGAACTAGTTTTCAAATTGATGTAGAGACAATAATCGTTTTAGAATTGTCGTAATGACATGCAGAATCGAGGCCTGTTTATTCAGTTAGACTTAGAAATATTTCTGATCATTTTGAAGTAATTTAAAGTTCACAGTAACATTTAGCGGTGCATATTGTAGGTATATGATGATGGCCAAATAAATTGGTGCCAGATATATGTTTACAAAACGTCCATATAATAATCATTACTAATAATAGTTATTTAAAAAATAATAATAATAGTGGGTTTTTTAAAAAAAAAAAAAAAAAAAAAGATGCGGTGACCATTGCTCCCTCTGAGCAGGGAAACAGCAGTCGCTTTGGGGCATATGGCTGTACGCTACCCCCCATGTCTGAAGCCTCAGCCAACTCTGGTGAAGTTCAAGGTCTCTGCAGCCAGTGACCATAACGACGCGGGGAGGACGCAGCGTGGGTGAGACTCTGTCTGACCCGTCAACATGTTCCGGAATAAAATAAAACAATTAACTTTTATTATTATTTATTATTATTGCTATTATTATTATTATTAGTAGTAGTAGTAGTAGTAGTAATAGTAGTGAACTAATCATTATTATTATTTCCGACTTTAGATGAGCATAAACATTGAGCCATTGAAGATGCTCATGATGTAGGAATTTATTAGAAGTCACATCGAATTTAAATAAAATTCACATTGTTAAACATGATCTAATATTCATTTTGAAATATATTTTCGTCAGCTATTTTTGAAGCTATTGTTAATAATAATTAGATCTTTTCAAGTTTTTATGTAATAACTTCCACCAGCATCTTGTTGAGGGCCGAATGGATCGTCTGTTCTAATTTCTTTGGACCGCGTTTTTTTTTTTTTTTTTTTTACTTTTTAATTATTATTATTATTATTTCGGATGCAAAAACTGAACAAGTAGTTTTATTACTGTGGTGATGCACTGACAATTACAAAATCTATACTTAAATAAAAATATTTAAAGTTATGAAAAACATGCACATTTACTAAAAAAAAACTGCGTAAGATGATTTGAATTATGCGCTCGTAAATTATACGAAATAATTATTTAGCCCTCCTTATTTTTATTTTTTTTTTGCATTTACATTTTAAATATTCCAATTAAAACTTCATATTGCGCTACCCCCCACCCTCCCGTCAGCGTAAGATTTAGTAGGCTTAAATGTTTCTCGTTTTGTTTTCTAAAAAAAAAAGAAAAATTCCACACTGGAAAACGCAGAAACAATTCCTGACAACGAAAGGAAAAGTTTCCTTTTTAAAAAAGGAGAAGGAGCTAACTGTTACCCATTATTATTTATGACTTCATTATTTCACAAAAGCACAGGAGGCCTTTATAAAAGTCTGAACTTTGAGAGATGCAGAGAGTCACATCTGAAGTTGTATCAAGGCCTATTAAGATAAGCTCTGAACAGATGGACGCTATTATCACCTGGACTTAATTATTTAGATTTTCTTCTGATAACAGAGACTGCCAGCTAATGAGTGACGTCATTTCCCTTCAAATCCACACGTTCTCATCAAACAATTTTAAACTGATCTAACATAAAACCACAAAATTGTCTGTTTGACAAATACAAATATTCCAACTAAATCAACTAAAATACAGCAAGGACTGGAGTTCCTTATTTGAACAGAACCGACATGTGCATTTCGACCTACAGGTATGGATGTTCAAAACCTGCATAAGGAGAAAAAAAAAAAAAAGACACAAACAAAATACAAAAAGAAAACTTGTAAAACAAAAAAACAAACCCAGACAAAATTAGAAGAGAGAAACCAGAAGGAGCAAACGGAAAGGGCCACAGATCACACAAAGACAAAGATGCAGAATGGATGTCCGCAGTGAAGCAACACAATCAGACGGGAAGATGCAGTCAGAGGATGTTAGGTGGTCCCAGGTGTCTCTAATGACATCAGCATGGACAGTATCCCTGATCTGCATAGTGGAGGAGATCCTGTTTCCTCGTAAAGTCTCTTCATGAGAGACAGGTCATGGCCAACAGCCTCTGTCAGACACATAATTGGCAATATTGATTATAGGTTATCATATGCTGTAGGCCATTTGTAAGATAATGCTGCAGGGGTTAATTTGTCACCCATTAACCTTTTGGACTGGTGGATGCACGTGTAAATTCAGTTTAAAACAACTTCTAAATGAGTTACCTAGCTTCATCTAATAAATGGAATGCATTTAAGATATATCAGAGCACAAAACCCCATAGTGTCAGTTTTTTTTTTTTTTTTTGCTTTTTTTTTTTTTTTTGTAAAGGGGATGAGCAGGAGGGGGATTTTTGAGAGCCATGTCATGAGGTTCCAAATTAGACACCTAATAGAGCACCCAGAGCTGAAGTAAATATTAATTCTCTGGCTGACCCTTCAGAAAAAAATATCTCTTCATCTAAAACTCACAGTGACATTTAGAGGAAACACCTCCTCCTCTTTTCTCAAATCTGTGAAGCTGTTGCTTTCCTACATGCCTAAAGGACTCTGAAAGTTGATCCTCTCTGTCCATCAAAACTAATGTGGTGGGATGACTTGGAAGAAGGAGGCTTTGTAGTAACTTGTTAACTTAAGCTGAAGTTTCAAAACACGTGGAAGATCTTTTTAGAGACTTGCAAAGATTAAGAGAGAACCGCAGAAAAGTTCATTTAACTATAAGAAATACAGAAAACATTTCCTACTTCTAAGAAAAAAAAAAAAAAAAACCATCAACTTCTTTTGCTGTGGCTTTTTTTTAAATATTTATTATTATTTAAAGAAAGTGCAACACTCCAGTAACCACTTCGGGCTACAAAGTAACAATGTTGCAAAGCAGTCAAACAGATTTAACTGCGTCAAAATCATCACAGTTTGCCACATACTTTGGTCTTCATCTCAGCAAGGAATAACACATCAAATGCACAAAAATCACAGTAAAGAGAGGAGCTGTAACCTTTGTGGAAGTCGATCAGAGGCGATCAGAGGTGCAGAAGCGCCTGGTACAGCCCAGAGCAGTAAAGACAACCTACTTCAACTTCAAACACATGACATTTGCCACCTCAGAGCATAAAATGTGCCTCCCTGACTCTACACCTGTAAACCTGTAAACCCACACGGTGTAGAGGGAAGCCGAGCTGTGTATTCGCACTCCAGCAAATACTATTAAAAGTTACTCAGTGATGGGACTGTACACACTAGAGCATTACCTTGTGTACAGTACAAGTGTGTGCATGTGTCTTGCGTGCACGTGCATGTGTGTGTGAGGGGGAGAGAGAGGGAAAAGGAAAGAGCACTGAGGTAGAGAGGGAGGGAGAGCCAGGATGTGAAAGCAGGAGTGAGTGGCAGTCAGCAAATCAGTCAGTCAGCTTAGTTTGACGAAGTGAAGCAGAGCAGGCTGGCTCCACAGAAAGTACCTGTTTGGAGAAGTCTGGTGGTGGCATCGGCCCTCCAGCTCGGCATGCATTAATTATCCTCCGCAAAGAGGAATGCTCTGGTGTGGCATTCCCACTGTCCCACAGTCAAAGGGAAGGAGAGGAAAGGGAAGGATGATGGGAGCGGGAGAGAAATGGGAGTGAGACGAGGAGAGGAGAGAGGCAGAGAGGGAGGGAGAGTCAGATCCACTGCTGCCCTGACACCATGACTGGTCCACGTGAGATTGATCACACACACACTCATGCTCACACAGACTGAGGCCTCTGCGGTGACAGGGTGGAACTACCAAGGTTTGTCTAGCCTGGATGGATGGCCACATTCGCATTCACGCTGCTGATTTTTGAGTTTGAATCAAAACTGAAGCTTTCTTTTTTTTTCTTTTTTTTTTTACAAAAATTTCCCCTCACATGAATCCGTCCCGAGTTCTGCCATCTTTTCAAAAGATTTGTTGTTTCAGAAGCTTTCATTAGCATTTTTAGCTTTCCTCTCCCTCCCCTTCACATCTGTTCTGCAGTCTAACGCCTGTTATGTGGCGCAGCAGCTGAAAATGGACAGCTAAATAAAAGGGGTCAAAAGTCTGGCACTGAGAGGCAAGAGGACTGTGATTACACACAATAGACTATAAAAGAGATGCATATGAGCATCAGCAGTGTGCCTGGCCTTTGCACCTTCAGGGAGGACAAGGTTCACACTAATCTCATGAATGCCTTATATATACACACACGAGCACACCAACAGATGCATACTGTCCACTCATAAACAGAACATTTGCAAAGATCTGTGGTTCAAGGAGTAATATTGACACTGACATTTAAATCCATTTTTAAAAACAACAGTTGCTTTCTGTAACTGTTTATCTCACTTTAAGTCACTTTTTTTTTAGCAAATTTCAAAATGAAATCATTGCTGACCACATCCTTCCATTATATCAATAATGTAGGTCAAATAAACATAGTTCATAGTAAATCTTTAAAACTCTAACATCCTCTTTTTCTGTCCCCAACTAGAATCTGCAGCTCCACTCAGCTGACCTGCACATGCAGATTGAGCCAGATGGACATGGTGTCCAGACCTCTGTCCCTCATAGACTCCGGCTGAACTTGACTCTCAAGACTGCAGATGGAAAGGAGGGACTCATTTTGGTGAACCCTGGACCTAACCGCCTAACCTCCCCTTCCATCCCCCAACATGGCCAGCCACGTGCTGAGCCACCCATCCAGTGTCTAGTATTAACATTCATTAACTTATTAAATTCAGGTCTGTTTCCCAGCAGTTACCACCACAGCAAGCTGATCAATACTGGGACATTATCACAGAACACTTCCTCAAACTCAGTGTCAACAAGCAAGTCCGTCAGGGGGGAGCACGGATGTGATCACTGAGATGGAAAAGAAGCTGTGCCTTCGCTGTTATGCAGAGGAGTCTGACAGAGGTGAACTCCTTGAGCACATCGTGAACCCTGGGGGACCTGCAGGTTTGTCTCGCTGTGCTGCGAAGCATGCTGAGCCTCAACTTAAGAGGGGATCAGAGGAACTGCCCTCCCTTCCTTCCTAAAGAGATGAGTAATTTTTTCCATTTCCCACAAAAGACAGTTTAACCATCAATGGCCGTATTTCCACCAGTGGTTTTTGTAAGCGCATTTCGAAGTATCCCACTGGAAAAGGATGACAGAAATGGCCAAATTCAAAATAAAGTCCTGCGTTTCGCAAAAAAGTTTTAGGCTTGTTTGAGGTGGGTATTGGTTTTTAAGGAGTGAACGCACAAAAGAAGAGATGGAAAGATTTGCCAAATAAGTTGGTAGGTCTGTGGCTTACTAGAATCTCAAAACTCAAACATTTCTTAAATAACTTTGATTACAAGTGCTAAGGTTTCCTGTGGACTTGTTTAAGAGCTGTAAAAGTACAATCCACTTATTTAAACAATACAAGTGAACCAAAAAGTAATGTTTTAATTGACTGTGTTACACAGTCACATCAGTTACGTTGTAGATTTTAATTAGTTATAATCACTTAGGATAAAACAGTTTTATGATAAGTTTAGTTGACTGTGGAAATCTTTGACTATCCTTTTTTTTCAAATTCGGGTAAAATTGCAGCATTGAGATGAAAGACTTCTAAACTTAAATTAGCCACATGCACAAATTATTTTAATAGTGAATAGTACAAGTAAAAAAGTTATTAAACTACTCTTGAAAATATTATCCTTTACAACATCCTTTTAGTTGAAACACTGTTGTGATTGACAGGATTGTGGCCTTCATTGTATGATTGAAGCATTTGCCGTTGTACTTGTGAAAAAAAAAAAAAAACTGGTGTGCTTCAGCTTTTCTATTTTTTCCTAATGAATTATTGCGATTTAAGCCAGCCAGTAAAGCATTTAGAGGTAAAATGAGAACCAGAAAAAGATCACATTACAGGTAAAGGCCAGTCTCTTTGATATAGGTGGGCTATCATTAAAGAAATGCTTAGGCTCTTAGCAACGAATCCTCCATTCAGAAACACCTGACCCAGGATAATGGCAAGTACATTGTTAATGCTTCATTTTATTAATAAGTTGGAAAATTGCCTAGACCAATGAACAAAAGCAGAATGAGCAAGAGCTCGCTGGCAGTAATAATAACAGGTAAGAAAGTCTTTCTTTTACATTCCTTTCAAGTTTTCAAAATCCAAGACTGAAGAAAACTAGTAAAAAAATAATAATTACTAGGTTGTTTCATCTGACTACTTCCCTTGCAGCACACATGGAGTGGACTGATTAAAGATGGTTAAAACCGACCATTCTACATACCATCTCTCTTGCCTCCCCCTTGAAACTTTTATTTTTAATAGAAAATGGGCCCTGAGCTCGTTTACTCAGGAACAGAAGGGTATAAATGTTTTAAATTTTCAAGTAAAAGTAGCAAAAAGAAAAGGAGGAAAAGGGGTGGAAGGAGGAAAGGATGGGTAATATAAGAAAGATTTTAACCTTAATAATGCATAGAGCAGGCGCACAATTTTTATCTCTCCTGACTGCTGTTTGATGAAGATACAAGCTTTTCCTCTGCTAAACTCCAGCAAGGTAAATATGGTGCAGTGAAGATATGTTTCTGATAAGGGCACCATACAAGATACTCACTGGGCAGAGTGAGAAAATGGCATTATTCTGTCAGAATATAGCAGTACTGGATCAGAAACCAGGACAGAATGGCAGAAAAGACCCAAAGAGAATTCAGCCGAGGCAGCAAGTCAGTGGGACCAAAAACCAAAGGGTCACTGAGGACAAACCGCAATTCTCAAAGCCCCGATACTCTACTTTGATGCTTCTTTTCTCATTAAGTTTAATTTGATTCATTTGTGTTACCCTACTTTTATGAAACAATGACACACTTTATATGCAGGTGGAGAGAAACCAATTCAGTGCAAATGCAAATGCAAGGACTGGTGGTGGTCAGACACAACAACACAGACAGACAGAGCGGTAACCAGCCGATAGCAGGACAAACTCCTACCAACATCGCCACCATCGCCTCTATGCACAGATAATCACAGATGGACAACATTAAACAGGCATCAGTGATGCTGTGTGGGTCGGTGTGATGGACTTTAATGGAAGTGCTCCCTCTGAATCAAATTCTGCTTAGCGCTCAATACAACCTTGGGGTTGGCTCTGGTAAATATTTATATGTCTACCTATTGGACCAAGTGAAGAACTTTACTCTTAAAGATAACTGAAGCATGATATACAAGTCCATTTCTGACTCATTGGGGCATCACAAAAAGATTGTAGGAGCAAAGGTCATAAGACCCCCTTCTAGTAATTGGGATCCAAAAACATTTCAATAGAGCAGCCAAATGTTATCCACTTGACAAGTCAGGTTCAGTGAAAATCAGCTACACTATAATGGCCATATCTACATACACTCTGGAGTCTTAGGCCAAGTTATTTATGATGCTGATACTATACTGAGAGCTCACAAGTGTGGTTACACATCCTCAGTGGTGTCTGTTTAAATGTGCTCCTAATAAAATATTTCTTGGGTTGTGCAGAGTCGGGGTCTCTGTGCTCATTAGAGGTCTCTGACCAGCTTGATAAGTGCAGCCCTGCGCCATAATGATTTATTAAGAATGGAGGAGGAGAAGGCTGGTGGGTCCAAACCGCCTCAGGACACTTCAACCGCAGAGACATTTAAGGGTAAAGGCTTGAAACAGAAGGTGCCTCTGAACAGATTTACATCATCCAAGATGCATATCATATTGAATTATGTAAGATGAAATGAAATGCATAGGAGTCTTGCATTTTCTTTACAGACTTTTTATTTCTACTTTTTGCCCAGAGCTCCTTCTTTTTCCCTCCATTCAGAGCTCTAGTGTGCATCGCCTTGAGGTAAATGTACGGCCATTTGCTTCATACAGCAAAGCACTAATGGATAGACAGAGGGACATAAGTAACAGTGTTTAAAAATATAAGGAATTGGGATGGTCTGATGTGAGCAAACAAACAAGTTGGATTAATTCTTAACCTTACAATAGACTGGACTGTGTTTAGCTACAAGGCAGATTCCAATCAATATGACACTAACCTCTTTCAGGTTAATTTAAAGTAGTAGTATAAAGGAAATTATAATGTTTGCTCTAGAAAAGCTGAACTTATATGCATACAAAACAACTTTAATTTGCAATTTGCATTAAAAGGTATTTGCAAGCTTTAGCAATCACGAATGGCATTTAATCATATTGGTGAATAGAAAATTTATCTTAGAGTTGCATACAAAAGCATACTTTCAACTTTTCCACATTTGGTGAAAAACACTTCATTTTCTGATGATGAACTAAACATTTCTGTGAGATGTTTAAAATTTGGCATATTTATTACCTGTTCACATTTTAGATTAGCTGCTATATGGGTTTAAGTAGAAAATACAAATACAAAAGTGGCTCTTATTTATTGCTATAATCATCTGATTTACTACATAGGAAAAAAAACAAACAAACATAAGGATGGTGTGAAGTGAGCAAGACCCACAGAGAGGATGTGAAGAGGTGTGAGTGTGAGCTAGTCAGCAGACATTAAGAGAGCAGAGAGACAGGAGAGCTTGGTGAACTCGTGAGTCATGGAGGCATCTCTACAGAGAAAACCTTGGTATCCTCCAACAGAGGAAACAGGCTTAGTGGTTGGAGGATAGATCTTTTTTTTTTCTTTGCCACAGTTAATTTTCAAATCTCCAACATCCTATGGCTGTCTGTTTTTCTTTTTTTTCCTTTCATTCGTTTTTCTTTTTTTTTTTTAAATGAAACTGGAGCTTGGGCGGTGATAGTGATAGATGGCTCAGCGCTCTAACACTTTATCCAATCCGGTGCAGATTTCATCCAATAAAGAATCACTTGTGCACTCTCAAACTAAATGGAAGTCAGACAGCGGAGAGAAAGGGGCTGCCGTGTGTTTCTGAGCTGCGAAAATCAAATTTTCTTAAAGCCGCCGCAGCGGTAGCTGGCGGAAAAGGCAGCAACAGCCATGACTGGCCAGGGCCACTACGTCTGCACACACAATTTAATCCATCACAGAGCGCCCGACACCATATCAATCAACCTTTCATCAGTATGCCCCCCACCCCACAAAAAAATGGAGAAAAAAAAACAATATTTCTATTCAATCACTTCTGACTGAACCAGGCCTGCAACCTGGTGACCAGTGGGGAGGACCAAACTCCTGCTGGTTTTAAAATCTTTTTTATGAGAAGGAACCTTAAGGTAGAACATGTGGCTTTCGTTATGTGTCAAGTGCCTATGACCAAAAATATAGCTTTCTTCACCGTAGACAAACATTATGCTATCAAATCGTTCCTTAGCTTACTGGACAAGCCGCTACCTCTCCACCTTACCCCCACCCGTTGTTGTCCTTTGTTCCGGGAATATGGTACGTCTTACCCTCTCCGTATCCCACAGGCTGTGGCTCCAGTGGCCTATGATTTATAATTCATAGAGGCCGCTTTTATATGGGACCTCCGTCTACCTGATACTGCGCCACTGGGCCTGTCCTGGGACAGTGGGAGGGGGGCTCTTCATTACGCCTGGCACCGGAGCACTAACATGACACCCGCTCTTTGAAGCACCATCGCTGCATGTAAATTGGACATAATAATCTATTTTTCCCAGTCGAGGCACAGACTCATGTTCCCGAAACCGATGCCATTTACTTATTTACCCCCTCATTGGCCACTTTGTTTTTCTCAAGCTTCTTTCGGTAATTCTTTCTTTATTAATGCTCTTCAAGAGAAACTTCAACTAGCAAAGTATGTCTCTTACTTTTGACTGAACTTTCATTGTACAAGTCTTTTCATGGACCTAAATGATCAGGCTCTTTCTTCCTTCAGGACCTGTAAAGCTCAGGTCTCTGGATATCCACATTATTTCCTTTCTGTTTTGCTCTGTGCTCTGACCTCGCTGATTCCCAGAAAGGTCTCCAACCCAGGCTCTGCTCCATACTCCATGCTCTTGGCCTTGGGCTCTGCTTGGCCTCCATGCTCCACTGGCTCCCTAAACCCTGTTGAGGCTCCAAAAGGCCAAACACTGTAGTTGATGTGGATGCCCCGTCACCCACAAGCGTTTTTGGCAACTGAGAGGCGTGTGGGGTGAAGGAAAGATTGTCAGATTGCCAAAAGCTGCTAAAATGACAAAGAGAGAGCAGCTCAGTCTGGATCAGACTTGTGTTATATTGTTGTTGTTACTAAGTGCTCCTGACTAATTATTCCTCCCTGATTTGCAAATAAGGTCCTCTGCGCATTTCCATATCAATGTGCATGAGAAGGGTATGTCAAGGAGTGCGGGGTTAAGCGTGTGCCTAACCTTGAGGACTGTTGAGGGCTTCAACCCCATAACAAACAGAACATCACCAGCCCCCACCAACATTCCCCGCACTGCCAGAACCCGCAACACAAGCATGACACCCCCTGGTGCTTTAGTCCAATAAACAGACAAAAAAGAATGGAAGACAGGCGGGTTGTTTGGACGAAGGGGGTGGGTGTGCAGGGTGGGCACAGAGGAGCTCTCTGTCAAATCAGCGGGTTGCCCCTGGATTAGTTCAGTTGTAACACAAGCCCGCGCTCCACGGAGATCATTTAGGCAATTATCAAGAACAAGGCCAGCTGCAGTGTTGAACAGCTCACTTCAAAGGCCTACACCAGATGAACAGTTACAGCACACTGGTCAATTTCCATACAAGCCATCCCTCCATCTCTGCTCCCCTTCACTCACTCCTCTTCTGAGTATGCCCCCAGGCTTTTTGACTGTGCTAATGAACATAACACCCTTCTACCCACCCCAAACACAGACTCTGAGATGCTGCATGATGAGATGTCCATGATGAGCTCTCGCCGTTGTCCCTTTGAACCACAAAGAAAAGCGGGCCGCATGAAGGACACAAATGCCTGCCAGACACTTGCTTATGTTTGCTTTTATCAGTTGGATGAAAATGAAAGATTTTTTTGTTTTTTTTTTCATATTCTGAACATGCAGAATATTTCTCTGTATTATGTAAAAACTGATGTGAGCAGTCGAATGGAACAAGTGCATCACTTTTAAAGTCAGATATTGAAGGTAAAGACTGGGGCTTCAGAATTTGTGTCAGCATGTAATTTACTCTTGGAATAAAAGATTTCAATTGACATTGTAATTTATTTTAGTTTTCACAACAATAAAAAGTTGTGCATAACTTTTGTTTAACAAGGTGTAACAAGGATTTTGTTTTAGACTTAAATTGTAAAACAAATTGAGAGAAAAGTTTCTATTTAGTCTTTTTTACTCTGTTATACCTTCGTAATATCCAAAGCAACCAGCTGCATTATGAAGTAACTTACTGTGCTGGTCTGTGAAGGTCCCAGAGGTTTGCTAGAAATCAAACACCATCATGTAGACCAAACAACAAACCAGACAGTTCAGGGATTACTTTTTCAGAAGATTAAAAGAGGGTAAGGTTATAGAACAATAGCCCAAGTTATCTCACGGCATCCATCACGAATGATGGATGTCGAATCCATCATGCCAAACTTGAAAAAATATAGCCAAATTCATATCTCCTCGTCTTCTCTACAGCATGCTCAACTGCAAAGTGTGCGTTTCATTAATTTTGCCAGATGTACTTACTCACCGGCTGACTCTGCCAATGTCCGTGTGCAGCCTAGATTTTTGCGACTGCGTTGGCTGACGCGCTGACGAAACCAATAAGTCCCACAGTCAGAGGTGGGTGCCAAACACACAGCAGGTAAAGAAAACAACCGGTCAGATTATGAGTGGAAGAAGAAAAAAAACAACTTTTGAGAAAAATGTTCATTTTTCAGAAACAGTCAGGAGACATTAACTGTTTTTCTTTTTATCTGGATAATCCATCTCTCAGAGACAATGATAACTAATTGCATTGCTACTCTTTTGAGAAATTATTTAATTCTTTGTTACTGTCATGAACGGTGGTGTTGGAGGTGGTGAGGCAGACGCTGGAGACCCAGGTAAGGTGAATGATGATGATTTAATGATGAATAACAATAATAACAGTCCACAACCGTGGCAGCACTGCAGGGCAGGAACACAGAGGCCTAAGCAGGTAGCGCACGGCAAACGAGTGGAGACAAAACGGCAAACTGGTGAACATAGACAAATGCTGACAAGGACCCGACGAGGAACACAGGACACAGGTGGGACTAAATACACAGAGGGTAATC
>CAEFZY010066261.1:0-122398 GCA_903066815.1 Brachyrhaphis roseni
AATTACACATAATTATCTCGGTAGAAGCCATTTGTTTGTTAAAACTTAATGAAATATATTTGTCCTATTTGATGTTTCTTATGACGTACTATACTCACAAGCGAACGAGGTAATTACTTCAAATTTGTCGTTCATTGATCATTCAGAAACTACAGCGGCTGTAAAGATCCACAGCAAAGGTAAAATAACCCGAACAGGTGATCAACTCATAACCACTCGCACTTTTTACTCTCTCTCTCTTTGTCGTAAAACACACCCGTTGCCGTGGCAACGGCCTGAGCCCCGCGAGCCCAGCAGAGATTACATTAAAAACATTCAGTCCGTTACGATATCAGGTTTCCAGGCTTGATATTTATTTCTCGATTATTAATAACTCTCTCCTCTGTAGTGATTGTGTAGCTAATTTAAACTCCTGCTAGTCAGTCGCTCTTTGAGTCGCTTTTTTTTGTAAATGGAATCGAAACGCACTGAATTGCGCAACACCTTGTTGAACAATAATTATTAAGATTATTAATTTTAACACGTTTTGTTGATTTTATTATTATTTAATGAAGCTGCAAACGTTTGGATCTTAGTGAATATTTTTGATAAGCGGGTCAGAACAGGAAGTTCTGGTCTCAGCGTCCTGGCGGCCTTCAGTTTGTCACCTGATGACGCGATCGACTCAAAACCTTCCCGCGATCGACCGGTAGATCGCGATCGACCTTATGAGCACCCCTGCTCTAAACAGTTTTATTTTAATTTAGTTTATTTATATTTTTGGAACTGATAAACCGTAAAATGTCAAATATGACAATAATGACCATCAGCTGCTCTATTCAGATATTATTATAATGGTTTGGATTTTTTTCTTCTAAATTTTTTCTCAATTTATAAGAAAAAAAGCTTATTTTTCTTCTAAAATACAATTGTGAACAAATGAACGAATCAAAGGAGAGGCCATCTGAGAGACACTGAATGAAATAAACAAGCAAAGAAATTTTAAGAAATGTGTAGAAAAACTGTCATCCCTGAAGCGTTCATTTTCCACATGGTATTTTTTTATAGAGTGCTTATTATTTCAGTACAGCTCATGGCTGAGCTCACTAATTTGCTCCAGCTTTGGTGTCACTCTTGCATATAACTGCAATCAGGTTGCTGACAAAGTATTTCTTTTGGCAGAGCTGCTTTCTGACTGTTATATATATATATATATATATAAACGAGAATATGAATAAGTTGAGAAACTTTCTAAAAATAAAAGTATTGCAGCTTGTCTTGCAGTGAAAAGTGGTAACTTACACAGGGGGATTTTTTTGGGCTTCACCTTTTAAGTAATATTGATTTCAGTGAGTTGGTGTCCCCATATTTGTCCCAGACATAATTACCCTAATCCAAGTTGACAAGGTTAATTTAGCAAGGCCCAAAGTACACTCATTCACACTGCTGGCCTTTCAACATGCAGAGTCCCAGTCAACTTTAAATTAAGGTTCATGTTCGTTTCATTACTTTGCCTTGAAGTGCAGCTAGATTGCAAACAGTAGACATAGCAGTATTAAACGTGATGCAATCTGAGTAGGTTAACTTAGCATTACACCCCCATAGATTAAGACTGATTGCCAAGTCTTGCACATGAAAAGGTTACATCAACCTTCAGCTTAAACTCTTGATTTTTATTTTTTTTAATTATACAGTGAACAAGTTGTGTAAATGTTTGCACCATAACTACAAGGTCAAAATCTGAACTGGATATGTCATTGTGTCCAATTTACACCATCTTCTTAAGGGTCAGAAATTATTTCCCAGATACACATCATTATGCCTGTTTTTCACTTCTGCCTTTAGGGCCAAACAGAACCAGGCATCCCATTACGTGGTGGTTTCTGTTTAAAATTTTAGTTGTATAGTTGAGTTATAAATTACATCAATATTTAATTTTTATTTTGCTTATGATTATACTTTTCATTTTAGTAGTGAAAACAAAAATTGCAGTACAATGTAGACGTGATGTAAATAATCTCTAAGACAGAGCAATATGGAGTTTTGGCTTACATTGGCAATGAACCTTAGGGATACTATTTAAGCATCTGTTAGTGAGAATGCCAGGGCTCAGACCCCTTAAAGTAAGACTGAAATTGATACTGACAGAGAGGCTCTCATGAATGTCATGGGCCCCTGAATGTGATGACAAATTGTATTGTGGGTAGAGTTTAGGATTCTGGTGACAAAGTGTCATCTTGCATTAGTTTGCTGAAGATTGGCGGATCAGGCTAAACAAGGTGGCAGTGAGGTGGAGAGAGGCAGTCAGCAGATGAGTCGCTTCACTCCTGACAAGCTTACGCTGCTCACGCTCTGGAAGAGCCTGTGGAGCCGAGATTTTTTTTCTTCTTAAGTTTTTGCCTGTTTCGTTTCTGACTCTGAACTACAAGATTCAACAGTGCCATTTTTAGTTGTTCGATCTCTTTTGGTTGTGGAAACGAAAACACAGAAAAAGGTATATGGTTTAGAAAAAAAAAAAAAAAACAGAAATGTGAAATATGTCATGGAGTGACAGTGAGATGAAATTTGAAAGTTCTTGTATTTATCAAACCTCCTATTCAAAGTCAAAAAGTTTGAACAAGTAGGCTATAACATCTCTTCTGTGCATTGTTATATTTGAATATTAAAGTATGTTGCAAGAGTGAAGAAGGTTTCCAGCTGAGATTTACATTTTTCTGTCACATGCCCTTTACTGTTGGCAATTCTAGATTTGGCTTTTACCGTCAGATAATGCTTCTGCCTGTTGGTTTTCCCGCTAAAGCTCCCTTTACAGCAATCTTACAATGTCCTGCAGTGTGTGGTGTGATATGTGGTGGTGTGTTGAATATGCCCGATCTAAAATCGGGCATATTCAACATTGCCTTGGCCCGATTATCGCAGCCTGTGGGGTTTTCCCTTACTGGGAGCGAGAATTCAGCCTGTTGAATGTGACAGGTAGTCAATCAGAAAGCGCGGTGACGTAAGAACGGAGGGGAATCCCAAACTGTTGACATGGCAACTGAGAGTCCAGTGGACATCGGAGATGATATGTGGAAATGTTTATTACCATATGTAAAGGTCTTTTATATGTTTATTATATGTGGTTATGTTTATTCAGTTAAAAATGTTAACTACAAAAAAACATAACTCACCTCCAAATCATAGTGCAGTAAATAGAGCTGCTCCCTCCGTCTTTTATCAAACGCCTTTTCTTTTTGTTACGTCTTTTATCGCTTAAAATTAATCCACAAACTATTATTACTGCTTCTACATTGTCATCCGTGTTAGATTATTCTAAATTCACCTGTGGCATGTTGGGGGTTTTACTGGATTTTCTTCTGGAATCGGGATGTTCGTGAGTGGAATCGGTTCTTGTGTGGTGTGTTGCTCCTGTCGTGTGGCTGGACGCACGAACCGACCGAACCTGTTACACTTTTATCGGCTCGTGTCATCGTGCCGTGTGAACCAGATCTAAAACTCACAAGCTCTACTCCTCTCATCTCGTCTCAACCACTGCCTTACCACTCTGATTCTGGTCGCTATGGCAACATTTACATATCCCTTCAAAATAAGATACAGATGCGCCACAAAAACAAACATTTTACTTTCGTGAAAGTTTTAACTCAAGATTACAACTAATGGGAGCCCTGAGCTTTTTTCTCTGCAACAAGACGGTCCCATCTGGGAGTGATGAGAGACAATGACACCCGAAGTGTTGCTTATGCACAGGGTGTTTGGTCTCTACTTGGCGAAGCAGTTTGAAGGTTTCATTGCCTCATTAACGAGCCGGTCACCATATCACGCAGAGCGGGTTTGGAATGTGGGAATCACCTACCGGGATAAATTCATTCTCCTGTCTCTTCTCTGGGCCTTTCCCCTTTGCAAAGAAACTTTCCAAAGACATCTGATGTGTGTCTTACTTATTTTGCTGCTTGTGGGCTGAATGTTGGCGCGCAAGATGTAACCGAGAGAATCCGGTAAAGGATTTTCAAAATAAAAGATCTTCCAGTCTCAAATAATGCATACAACGGAAATATTTAATTATTTCTTGCACGGACTGGTACCAATTGGTCCACAGACCGGTACCGGTCCACGGCCCGGGGTTTGGGGATCACTGATCTAACCTACGTAGAGTTCCTTGGAGTTTTGAACTACTTCACCTTTAGTCAAGTACTAAAAATATTCAATTATCATTTGGAATTTTTAGTGATTCACCAAAACAAAACAGTACACAACTGAAGTCAGTCTAAAGAAAAAGAAAGACATGATTTTTCAAAATGTTAAAATCTTTTTTATAAATAAAATGGTGATGTGCATTTGCACTTAGAGTTAATCACATGTAGAACCACATTTTGTGCAAATACAGCACATATACTTCTGCTAACTTGCCTCATCCATATACTAAAATAATAGCCCATTCCTTTTTTGAAAATTGCCAGAGCAATCAGACTGGATGGGAAGCCTTTGTGTACAGAGTTGTGCCGCAATTATTAGACTTATGTGATGGCCATTCAAATACGTTCGTATGTTTAAATTTAAACAATTAAAATTTTGCTTGCTTGTAATGTAGATTAAAGCCAAGTTTCTGTTTGTTCACAATTTTCTAACAAACGTTGGTGGTCTTCATTAAATAGATGCATTTGCACTAAGATTAAATTAAACATGAGTGCTCTGTGTTTACTAAGTAGAAGCTTCTAAACACATTGGATTTTGTTTAGAGTATCTGAGTTAAGGGAACTACACACTTTGATTAAACAGTTTCTAGATAATAAATAGTTGAAAACTATGTACCTTTCAATACAATGCAGAGTTATGCATTACTTTGGCTGGTCTGTCACAAAAGCTATTAATATCTTTGCAAAGCAAATATCAAAAACCTTAAAGCTAATGACATTTATCTGTCAAGGTGCCTTTAGCTTCCTTACTCACAACAGAAATGAAACATTTTTGATCTCATGCAATTCTCCTACAATCAATTAAATTTTATTAGTAGCACATTTTCAGTAGCCTATAATCAGAAAGACCTTTTTGCAATCGATAAGTACTAATAGGATTAGAGTGGGTGATCTTTGGGATGTGTTATTTCTAAAGTTTAATCAGAGATTACAAATTCTGAGAGCTCTATTTCGTTATGACTCAGATGATGGCAGTTTGTCAGACCAGCAGAGATACACACCTCTCATTTCTTTTTATCTGACTTCTTATGAAAACCATGTGTTAAAAACCCAAACGCTTTATTACAGCGTTTCCTGCAAAGGGGGGAAAAATGGCAAAACGCTAACTTCAGATTTGCTAAATCCGTTGTAAAAACTGTCTCTGTGCCACGTCACGCCTCGGCATCTCTATTTCCTGTATCACAGACAAAAGACGACTGAGATCTGCTCATCCTTGCTGCTGGTAACGAATTCTATGAATGGAATGCTGAAAATTGCCCTTGCAATATTATCATGATAATTTAATTTGTATTCACAATTTACAGTTTGAAAGGACAATGAGGCATCTCCTTGAATGCCAAGTAGGGGAAAAATGTGCTATCTTATATGAGCTAATTAGATTTCTTATGCGAACACTGACATCTTAAACAGCCTTCCTCTACCAGTGTCCTTCATGGGACAAACAAATGTTTATGATTACCATTAATCCTGCTAGCAGAGTGGAAACAACTTGTTGTTTGTGTATTGTAATAGATCACAGAAATCACAGAAAAATTATTTGCTGTGTTAACCTTTTGATGCTAACTTCACTTTGAGCAAGGTCAAAATCTTGCTTAAGCCTCCTAAATTGACAAGATTATAAAAGAACATATTTTGTATATGATCAAATGTCAGACACTCTCTAACAAGAATTTTTAAAATCGATTGTATTTTATTATTTTAAAATGGAATATGACTTTTTCTTTAAGAACAAATAAGGTTAAAGAGAGTAACACTAGGTATTACAGAGTAGGCTGTCCTGCCTTTTTTCTTCTTTACCTGTAATTAAACAACTTTCTTTATTAAAGATGGAAAACAAATACAGAAATAAATGCTGTATTATTATTGTAAAGTAACAAACATGTCACCAAAACAATAAACCCACAACTTCGGCAGTGGCACATTGGCCACAGGATGATAGGAAGTGCTTGATGAGAAGTTGAAAAATTAGCTGTCAGCAGTATTGATTTGTCAACAACTTTGAAGTCATCGACCCATGCCCAACTCTGGAATGCATTTCCTCTTAATTTACAACTGGAATGTTCTGAAGCAAGATACAGCTAGAATAATCGGGCTTCCACACACTTACAAACAAATCAATGTGTCCTTGTTAGCAGAAATCTAGCTGGAATGTGATCAACATCATGCTGGCCCCATTAATGACTTCATCAATTTGACCATTTGGTGGTTTGTAATTTATTTGAGTAATAAATAAATAATTGTCAGTGGGCCTTAAAGGGGACATTTCATGCAAAATCCAATTTTTTAGTCCTTAAATATATATTTTTGGTGTACTTTGAACATCTAGGAGTGGGAAAAAAAATTCTCTCCTGGTGCTTTATAGATATCTTTAAATTCTTTTTGGGTTAGACTTTTCAGTCTGGTAATTTTTATCCATTTCCTACTACATTTTCTTGTCCATTACATCACTGCATTCGCTGTGGAACTGCTATACAAGGTCATGGATTTCCGACTAATACGTTTTGTGTATCCGCTGTTTTTTTTTCCTTGCAGTGATTTTGTAGTCCAAGTTCTGTTATGCCAAAGTTTCAAGCAGACAAGTGAAAATGTTCAGTGCTAGGGTGTATTAAACCACAGGGTTCCTTTCATCGTACTCCGGCATCAGAGCCTCCGAAGTGTGGTTAAATTTTATTTTTCTCAGAAATGTACCCACGTCAGTGGGGAAAGTCCATTTGCGGAGCACTTATGGATGAGTCCTTCAGCAACCTACGCCAGTATCAATGGATTTTCTGAAATACTTTTTATGATTAAGGACTCAGCACAGTGGTAAGTTCCATATACCCCTAAAATGACAACAAAGCTTATTTCAGACATTAATTTTGTTTGCTGATAATGAGGTCCTGGCCATTGGTTTGGTCAGCTCCTTCCCACTGTACTCTTCTGTTATTTTTCTTTTCTTGTGTCTACCAGTCAAATGCAACATAATAAACAACTTGGATAAAGTTAGCCTTCCTGTGTTTACTCTGTGGATTCCAGTACAGAATGGACCTTACCGTGTCATCAACACAGCATTCATTGAGCAGGTGAAAAAATGGTAACTTCCATGGGTGAAAACTATAATGAAAGATTTAAGATTTTTTAAGTAATTATGAGTTCTTGCATATCACAAAGAGCATTTTTTTAGTTAATAGGAAAATTGCAACATATTTAATGTGCTCAACATGTCTAACTAATCACATGTTCAACTAATCGTGGATCCCTTTTAAGGGGGCATATACTTTTTTATACCTCTGTATATATGCTATGACAATTTTGTAGCTTTGAGTTAATCATAGTTATCAGAAGATTAGCTACAATGCATACTTCTATAGTTTTTCAAATGTGTTTGATCTCAGAGGGGTGAAGCTGGGCATGCTGAGGAGTTTCTGGAAACTCAGCAGAATATATCTGGAAGAGAAAGAAAAAGGCTAATGCTGGTCTTGTTTTAACCCATATGACTGCCCCAAGATAAAGGACTGCTATTAACTGCACAGCTACCCTCCAGGTTATTATTTCAGAGCTTTAGAATAATAACTGCTAGAGTCAGACTACAGGCCGATTAAATCAAAGACTTCAACACTGAATCAATAGAGTGTGTTTCTGCATTCACTATTACTTTTCTTAATGGAAAACATCAACGATTATTGACACTGCAAAGGAGTAGGAGTAGGGGAATTTAGAAACAGAAACTGTAAGCACAATTCCTTGTATCATAAAATGCACTGAAAAAATATTTGCCCCCTTATAGATTTCTTCTATTCTTATTGTTTACACTTAAATGTTTTAGGTCTTCAAATACATGTTAAGAGCTGACAAAAACTAGAATCAATAGAAAAAGTGATTTTCAAATGATTCATTACGAACTTAATGAAATAACCAACCAACTTTCAGCTTAGCTTCCAAAATGTCACCCTTTTGTTTTTTCAGTCCACAGAATATTTTTCCAAATTGGTAACTGAAAATACAAGGCAGGTTGTGCTGCTTTTACAGCATTTTATTTAATATTTTATGGATATTGTGTTTGATGGCATTTTAAGTTATTTGTAGCTGCAGTAAATTTGAAGGCTTTTATTTTTGAAAAATCATTGCGGTGTCAGCAACAAACTTCCTGTTCGGTAAATTCTTGTTTTTCCTTAAGCTGCAGCAAGCATGGCTTAATGTTATTCTGTCTTCAGCATTTAATCCTTTGCCATCCACAAAGAAACTCAGTTGAAGCAATGCTGTAAGTGACGTTTTATGATAAGATGCATGCTTCTTAAGATGTATGGGACATTATTTTTGCTAAAATGCTAATGTTTAATTATTGTGGCTGATATTTTTTACCTAGCTATTTATGGTGGATTTCATATAACTGCAGAGTTCATAATTATGTTAAATTGATATACTGTAAGTTTTCCTCAGACACAGAACTAAGTTTTGTATTGTTTTGTGTTCATTCTGCCGGTAGTTTTCACCGCAGTTAGTAAACGAGGAAGTCAACAGTAAATGGTAAACCTTACTTAACGACTCCCTCTCATAAATTGCTGTGGTTTAACTCTGTTTAGTCAGAGTTGTTGCACCCTTGATGAGAACACTACACAGGTTTTATATATATATAAAGCTGTCCTATATATATATATATATATATATATATATATATATATATATATATAAAGCAGATAAGTGATTTCTGCTTTCTGGGTATTAGAATAAATGAAGTAATATAACCTCACATAAATTAATATTTTCTCACTTAAATAGTAATGCAGTATTTTATTTTTCTCTCTTTTAAAGTAAACAATAAAATGAACTCTGGACCTTATACAGTCTTTTTAAACATGTGTCCACATGTCAAACCTGACTGTTTTTATCAAACAACTGCTTCAAAAGACTATCCAACTATTTGACTAATAAAAAACAGTCTCCTGGTCTTCAGGTAAATAAGCCTTCTGTTTGTCAGAGCAGAAGTCCTTGCTATGTTGCTAACTGAAATCCAAAAAACTAAATATATAATGAGATATTCTAAGTATATTTACATTACCATCAGCAATTCTTGAAATGTTACCAATGACAAATAAGAAGGTGTTTTTGAGAGAATGGTGCAGTCGTTGGTGTAATCACCAAGCAATTAGAGCAAAAACTGTTAGCAACACGCCTGATGTTGGTAAACCTTTTAGTCTGGTGTTGCTGCTTGGGCAACTCTAAACTTTCTGAAAAATAATTGCTGCTGTTGCTTGGCATATTATTATATTAGCAGCTTTTTAAAATTAAATATCACATGTTTTATCAGAGTCTCATAAGGACCGAAGAAGTTGTTGATATTCTTCAAAGTATACAGAGAGTGCAATGACTATTTATAGCTCTGTTGCCTTTTTAATCTTGAATTAAATTTAACTGCATTCACAAATTAAGGTTCACTAATTAAGGATGTGTTAATTATCCTCAAGGCATGATCATGCCTCTCCTTGTGTGTGTCACTTTAATTGAGACCTTTGTGACTTGACTGGTATTTTTCAGCTCAGGACCCCTGTGGTGGTGAAGATACAATGGGATCAGGTGTCTTCATCTGCCTTTAACTGTATTCATGAGTCGAGTGAACTCTGTGGCATTTTGGATTTCTAACCAGATGTTTTTGAGTCACTTGTAGGTAATGTTTGACTCACCTTTCTCAAGCTGGACATTATCTGACTCAGAAAAACCCTGCATGAGAGCGAGAATCTGCACCGATGTGGAAACAGGCTGAACACCCACATTTTTTTCCATTTACTATAAAGAGAGAGCATTACTGTCAGCCTTAAGCTCGGTTTTGGTTGCCCTATGTCTACATTTCCGATTGGATCTTAAACAATCGTCTCAGTACGTTATGGTGTACTCTGTAGTACTATACTTTTGTTGTAAACCGAGGATTACGCAAAGCATGACGCATAACTTGTGATCACTTCAATACAGAGCAGCTTGGTGCATTGCTGCTTGTAAATCTGCATGTGTTTTACTCAGCAGTGAGGATTCTCCTTACAGGGAATTTCCCGAGGTACAAATACCTTTTGATTTTGCAGTGTATGATGCCTTGAAGCACTGAAGAAGTTGGAGTATTTTCTGAAAGGTTTATCCGTTGATCTCTCTTAGTTTTGGCAATTGAGTCGACGTGTTTTGCTGCTCCACCACATGAGAAAAATCTGATAAAGTAGCATTCATAACCTGTTGGACGTTCTTAGGCAGTGACAAAGCACAAATAGGATGACACTGAAGAATTTTCAGCCAAAAATAGCATGTGTAAAATGTCTGAAGATTTTAGAGAATTTACTGCAAAACAAGTTTGCTTATTACTGAAATGATACTCAAGCTACAGTCAATAGAAAATGTTAATGTTATTAATTTGAAACATTTCCACATATCAGTTTTGTTAAAGGATTTCTTTTGAGTTTTATTTAAGCAACAAATGCATTTTTTTTTAGAATGAATTGTATTTTTAACCCTAATAAATGTTAAGTCTTTAAAAAAGAAAAAGAAAATCACACCTCGCGATGAGTAGAGGTTATTGGATATTTTTCTTTCAGAAAATATCCAAAGTGTAGTGGGAGAGAATGGTGGAATCATTATCAGAGCTTCATACGGCGCTCAGATCTCCTGCACAGCGCCCGCACCCCCACTGTCTCATCCAGCCTTAACGACATTTGCTGCAGTGATAATGCCCTGATGTGGGAGATAGCAGTGCTGTGTAGCATGTGGCAAATTATCAGACATGCAAATCAGCAGGCAGCTGTGGAATCCTTAATTACGCTGCAATTCCCCCCACAAAGGCACTTCTCTGCTCCATGCAGACCCCACCACCACCTCCCCAGCCCTCCAGACTGCAGCAGCCTCCTCCCTTTAACCACTCCATCCCCCTCAGCCCCCCTCCCTCCCTTCCTCCTGCTGCCCTTGCACCCCTAGACAGACAGATGGACCAGAGGCAGTGGGAGGGGAGGAGAATTTTGGGAGGATCGGTTGATATGGGAGTTTGAGGCTCTGGGGGCGGTGCTGCTGCTATACATTGATGTGGGGAGGGAGGGGGGCACTGTTTATTTTTGGATTCCATTGAAGTGTCAATCTGAGCATCACAGGTTTTTTTTTTTAGTTGTGCTCAAAATAAGTACGTGACAGTTTATGTAGCTCTGACCGTGTTGGCAGTTTTGCCCTCGCAGCAAATTCTATTGACTGTAAACATGTTTTCCTGAGAGCTTATCCGAAAACTTGGATCGGCTCCAACAAGAAGATATTTTCTATATAGAAAAATCTACCAGCTGTTTCCTGAGCTTTTGTATTTCCAACCCGCAGCATTCATTGGAGTAATTATAGGAAGAAAAGCCACCTTTTAGAATCTAATGGCCCCGTATTTTACAGGCCTCTGCCTTCAATGACCCAGATACAGATGAACCGACCATGCTGGTCCGTGCTGATTTTGCTTGAGGTCTGATAATTACTGTTTTAAAACCGAACAAAAGGTTGATGCATTTGTACACCAAAATCTTGTGCTTTTAGTTTTGACGTATTTAATAATAAAAACATTGATATGCAAATTGCTGGTCAAGGGAAAAAACTGTCTGGATTTTAGATGAATCATTAAGATTAGTCATTGCTGATAATCTGCAGACAGATTTTGAATGTTTTACATCACCCACTTGCTGCGAAATTGCAACTCAATAGCGATAAAATATTTTTGTCTTTCACTTTTAGCTTTAGCGCTTTTCACAGACTCTAATCTACCTGTTGGCATTTTATAATCCAACCCATTAAATCTTGTGCTGGATTCTATTTCCAGAGTGCGCAACACTTTTAGAAATATTCCAATATGTTTGTTTTAAAACCAGAAAATTGCTGCTGTGTAAATGCGTACATGCTGTTCTAAATGTTTTTGACTTCTGAAACAAAAACCAGAGCCTTTTTTTTGTTCTAGTTTATTTGAAGCTGATTCAGAAAGATACCCACGGCTACGGTGGCCCTGAGGTGCAAATCACTTCAACAACATTAACGGAGCGCAATTACAAATTCAAAAACACAACAACATTAACGAAACACAATTACAATTACAAATTCAAAAACACAACAACATTAACGAAACACAATTACAATTACAAATTCAAAAACACAACAAAATTAACGGAGCACAATTACAAATTCAAAAACACAACGACATTAACGAAACACAATTACAAATTCAAAAACACAACGACATTAACGAAACACAATTACAAATTCAAAAACACAACGGAAAGATTATGTCCCAGTTGGAGACTTGAGAAATCGCTGATTGGACAGTAGGCATGAATACATATACGCTGAGTCATACTTACATCTCCGTCATCTTGAAAGTGGCAGTGGAGAAAACGTGCTGCGTGGACTAGTTTCAACGATTTTACAGCACAAAGTGAGCCCACTGCCTTTACCTTTCACTGGTAATAATTAAAGATAATAACGTAATTTACGAGCAGAATTTCTTGACTTTGTGGCCAGTACTGTGCATTTCCGTGATGAAACAAACTTCTAAACAACCAAGAAATATTTCCTTTGTAACTAAATTGGCCCAGTTAACTACTCTGATTATTTCTTAGCTTAGCTAACTTTTTTTTTATACTGTGTTGTTTTTCTAAAAAGGGGGAGGCAATGAGAAACCTGTAAGGGGCGCTTTTGCCGTTTGTTTATTGTTGCCATGGTTACCTTGAAGTTTGCAAGAAAAGTCGCAGTTTGCCTGTGGTCAAACATGGTTACTTTAAGGTATGTCAGTTGTCTGTAAGATGTTTCTTATAATTTATGTAGATTAAAATAATTTGTTTGAGCTGTTTGAACCTGAAGTGGACTGAAAGTACATTAATCCAGAGAGCAGCGCAAAGACCAGGGGATTTTGTCAGGACGGGTCCATAGAGATCAGAGCTGGAGCTGTTTTTCTTCAAACTTCTGTTTCGCAGCTCATCTTCACAATGTCTGTGTTTAGATGCCAAGTCAATGCCCCGATATGGTGAAGACATGTTTTTTTGTCCTGAATGTGAATGAATCAGAGATGTATTTTCTGTTACACTGCTAGATCATTTTTATCATTCGCTTTAACCTGTGGCTAGCCAGATGTCTCAGAAGGCCCAGTCACCGAACTTCTCCCAGCTTGACCAGCAGACTGAACCTCTGCCTGTTTATTTAAATGAAGTTACGTTTATTTATTTGTATCTTGAAATAGCAAATGCACATGGAATTATGGAATTGTGTTAATATGTTCATGAATACATCACTGTAAAGGTGTGTGTGTGTTCATCAATAAAAACGCTTTATCAGAATCAGCTGTATCAAATGTAATTATTGCGCCCCAAAACAATTAAACAATCACATCAAAAAGTTCGAAACATTGTCCTTAGTTTTTTTTTTTTTCATTCCTATATATAGTAGTGCATGAGAGATTGTGTCAGTGACATTCAGTAACTTGAAATACTGTGCAGAACGGCACTAAACGAAGTTTATTTGTATTCACTTGCCTGCAGATAAGTCACTTTCAATATGGCGGACGCTATAATGTAACGGGCCGACACACTCAAGCGATAACTACCGGTTCAAAAGCACTGTCATCCAATCAGCGATCTCTCAGGTCTCCAACTGGGACATACCTTTTCTGTTTTGTTAATTGTTGTAGCTCTTCGTTAATGTTGTTTTTGAATTTGTAATTGTGCTTCGTTAATGTTGAAGTGGTTTGCACCTCAGGGCCACCGTACTCGGCCGATTCCATGCTAATGCCCCAGAGTGTCTTCTTTCCACTTTGAAACACATGCAGCTAATTGAACATGAATAGGAGATGTGTTAGGGGTGAAACCTAATCCTATCTGCTGCTGAACTCTGCTGGAGGAAGACCCGCCCCTCCCCAAACTGCACACTTACAAACCGTTGCCTCATTGTTCATAGCCCTCTGCATTGGTCCAAATTAGCTTCAGTTTTCTGCAACAACGTTGAATTCAGTAAAACTGAGCTAAGGCTGAATTATGCTGAAGAATTTGCTCTCAAGTGGAAACTCTCTTTATATATGAATCTTTTCAGGTCACTTGTGAGCAGTAAACCCCATCAACTGGAGATGTGAAGGATCACTATTATCATGCATACTATCCTCATCCCCCACATTTCTCCAATGCTGCTTCCTGCCCACCCTGCTCCTATCACCCCCTGTCGTTTTCAACTCTGCTCATCTTTCTTTTCCCTCTCCAGGAGCTGAAGCTGCCCGTCTATCGGGCCCACTCTCCGCAGATCGGCATGCGACGCTACTTTGCAGACTTGTTGGCCATCCTGAGCAATCGGTACCAGCTGTGTCCTACGGCACGACACCTGGCCGTCTACCTGCTCGACTTGTTCATGGACCACTACGATGTCGCTGTGAAACAGCTCTACATCATCGCCCTCTCTTGTCTGCTGCTAGCTAGTAAGTTCAGAAAGGAGGATTAATCTTTTAAGTTTAAAAAAAATGTTTTGTTTATTTCGTTTTGCGTTTTTCTTTTCTTTCCGAAATAATCTTGTTTGTTGTCAGTGGCTTTTGAATAGGTAAAATTATCTTGAGAAGAATGCTTTCTTTAAATAAACAACAGCTTCAGGTAGAACTCTTTGCCCTAAAGATTTTGTGGTTTCTGCAGCATGGCACAAGATAAAGCACTTCCTGAAAGATGGTTAATTTAAGCAACACCTAGAGATAGTATTCTATCTATCTATCAGCTTCACTTTGTAGTCTGAAGTGTGAGTTAAAGAGAAGAGCATGCATTTTGATTGAAATTTGCATGACAACTTTTAAATCTAAATGTGCATTTGGATTGGTAGTTGTTTCCAGGGTGGTTCTAGAGGTGAACCTGCACAAAGTTTTTGTGGCCCATTATGATTTATTACTGTATTAAAAAAAAATCTACTGAGCTAAAAATCAAACTCTTCTTAAAGTAGCATTGTTTCAGATGAATCTAAATGTTTTTTAGCTGAAAGTTTGAGTTATCTCTCACATGCAGCATATACTCCATACTATCAGACACAAGTATCTACACATAGACCAAGATTATAATTTAATATTAAAGTTAGGTTATTATGTCAAGAATTGATTTATTGTATTTAGACAGGAGTCTTAACATTTTTCTATTATTTACACTACAGGCCAAAAATTTGGAAGCAAGTTGCATTTGAATTCTTTGAACCAAAACAAAGTCTTGATTACTAAATTAAGCGTCACTTATCTATCTATACATAATCAACTCTAATTATCAGATAGCTTAGTATAGATTTTGGTTTCTTCAAAGTAACTTTCACTGTTTTAAAGACAACATTGCATACATGCAACTTTCAAACTGTGATTTTTTTAAATTTTTTTTTATTTCCACACTAAATTTGTGACTCTTGCAAATCTTCTCAACCCTTACACTAAGCACTTCCTGTCATCTGTTAACACCTCTGTTGTGATGATCTGCTAATATTAATGTATATCTAATAGCAAATACAGGGAATCTTTAGCTTGTATTGGTTTTGCTTGTAAACAATTAGCCTGTTGTGTATTTGTATAGAAAATAGAGATGACCTCTTTTACTATGTGGGTCAGATGAGTCTGTTACACAGCTCTGCAGCAAAACAGGGTTTCACTATTGAAAGATATAATTACAAAGTTGATATTTTTTTGTTTTAGTTTAATTCTCACAGTTAGTCAACTCCAATATTCATTAAGGGATTTCCATTATTTTCTAATCCAATATGTTCCACAACATATTTAATTGTACTAGTCAAAATGGTAAAACAGAGAAGATGAAGGTGTTGCGGTAACACCTTTATCATCCTGTTATGCGTTAATGTCCCCTTGTGGCAGCTTATAGAAAAGGTGTCACCCGTCTACTGAAAGAATGGGGGGGGAAAAAACAAAAACCGCTTTTAAATGAAAATTTTGTCTCAAAACTCGATATAAAAACTGAAAAATCCTTCGTTTGAGAGATCAAACTTGTAGCTTACATCAGTTTTCACCAAGTTTGATTTTTTTTTACAATTGTTTTTCTGGCCAAATCTCTTTTCAAGCTAAACTTATTTCTGAAAACAAGTGGTTGCCAGTTTGCCTCTTCTGCTGTGAAATCTTGGTGTTTTTTGTTGTTTTGTTCTGAAGCAGGTGTGTTAATCATTCTTCCTCCACTGCTGCACAGTGCAGGTTTCTTGGTGGTTATTACTGTCTCAATGTCTGTCTGGTGATTAGCAGACTGTGAGCTTTTTCATGCATTAATGCAGCCCTTGGCATCATGGATAATTAGACTAATGATGCTGTCAGAATGGGAGTCTGGAAAAGAGCTCGTTCACTTGGGAGGGCTTGGTGTGTGTGTGTGTATATGTGTGTGTCTGTGAGAGTGTGTGTGAGTGGATTTGAAACAGACCATCTTCAATCAGACTCAAGTCTCTGTGGTGAGATGTGAGACTTCTGAGTTTTTTTTTATTTAAAAACAATCACGTGAGAGGCTAATAATAGATTTTAGAGTTTGTTCACTTAGTCAGGTAACAGAAGTGACATCCAGACCTAAGTGGAGTTTTGTTTTATGAATCTCTAATAGATTAATCTGATTTTGTATTGAGTCTTCTGATCATAGCTTTAATTTGCCGTGGCTCTCTGTTCTCCTGTGCTCCACCAGCACTCGGGGGAGTCTCAGTCATGATTGATTTTTGGCTTGAAAGGCTGTTTGCTTCACAGTTGACTTAGGTTTTTATCTGTCTTGAGGTGCTTTGGAATCTGGCCTAGTTATTGAACAACCTGCCAGGGTCTCACTGCTTCCCTTTGCATGCACAATTGTCTTTCTTTTAACTTTCCTGCCTTCCGCACTTGGTTAATTAATCTATACCTCTTTTGTGCCTCTCAGCAGTCACTGCCTCATCCTGTTACTCTATTATATGTGTGTGTTTTTTTTGTAGGCCCTTATGTGTGCGTGCGTGTGTGTGTGTTTGCCCAAAGATGAGCTTCTCTTCCTTTTGCAGGCGGTAGATTATGGTCCATTTTTAAAAACCCTTTTAGAACTGAGTGTTATTGACTGTCAACCACTTATTTAGAGATGCCGCTTAGCTTTGAGAGCCCAATTAATCATCGAAACCGCAGTCCTGGGCTGATCCTGTCATCCCAGAACCACAAAGTTTCCTTTGTGCTACATTCCGTGAAGTCCTGCAGGGATCACATCAGTCTTGCTGGCAGATTTGAGTCCACAGAGTAAGAGCTTTGCATACTGCAGCTGTTTGTTTCACATAGGTGACATCATTATTGTGTGTTTGTCAGCCAGAACAAGAATTGTTGTATTTTCTGTTTTGAGCTTACATGTCATTTTCTGTTTATGCCAGATAAATAATCTTGTCTGGATTTATTGTATTTTTAATGCGTTTCATTGAATAAACCCGATTAAGTCGTTTGTATCGGGGGGTCGGGGGGTAAAAACAACAAGAACAATGAAGAACATCCTGTTGAAATGACTGAGCACATGAGGCTCACTCATGTTGGCCAAAGAGAGCAAAAGCACGGGCCTCGGAGCCCGGGGGTGGGGACGGGGTGTGTGCTGAGGGGCACCTGCCATATGCTCTCCGAGTCAGGCCTCAAACAAAAGCCAGTCAATGCGAGCCGGCCGGCCCGCCAGAGCCTTCCCACAGAGGGGGGAAGGGGAGCACACTCTGAGGCATGGAGGCTGTTGTGTATATATGCATGGAGCAGGGTTCACTATGAGCCAAGCAACTATAAGAGGATGCGGGTCGTCATGACGACTACATCATAAACCTATAGAGAATATTTGAGTTTCCCCAACACAAAGAGCTATTTAAAAGCGGTGTCGTTTTACCTTTCTGCTCCTGGCTCCGCTTCCTCCTCGCTCCTCTCACCTTGTCAGGGTCCGGCATTGAGAGTCAGTCCCTGGACAGGGTGCCCTGTAAAAGTAACCCCACACCCCCCCGGGGTGTGGGAGGTGAACGAAGCAGCACTTCAAAGGTAGGATGGCTGCTGATGTTAAGCAGGGTATATGGAGGCAGAGCGGGTGGGAGAGGAGGTGGAACATGTTGGAACTGAACCACGCAACAGAGCGCCCTGAAATATAGAATAACAGGGAGATCACTTCTCAAAGCTAAGCTGTTCACATGCAGAGCTCTTGCATTTAAAAAAATGTATATTGATACGCAGACTGATTAGAAGATAAATACTATGAAGTGTAATCTCTTGATTTAGATTACATTCTCACCAGTCCTGTTTAGAACTCTGATGCAAACTCTGGTCCGCCTACAAACCTAGGTCTCGGTTCAGTTGAGTTCGAATTCACATGTGAATTCGAACTCTAGTGTGGTTTGAATTCACATGTGAATGCCTAGCAGACCGGAGACTGAAAGCGGGAAGCGGTTTGTAGCGCAGGGCACTCTGGGTAAATACAACAAAAACAAACGTGAGTGTCTAATAGCAGCAGGGCAAATGGCTCACAGTCTTTTGCCAAAGACAAAAGGGAAATTCTGCCTCTACTAGACTATAGAACAACTCAATTTTTGTTTATATTTTGTGAAGAAGGAAGTTGCGTTCATGTCTCTGGAAGTGTTTGTCATTTCTTTCAGTAGTTCTTGGTTCAGGTGATGGGGTACTATGCAGGATTTTCAAAGGGTTTGGATCATTTCACACACTGCAGTGTGAAAGCAAACCTCACCAACTAAAAATGTAACAAATGTTACAAGTTTAGTCCCAAATCTAACCAAGTTTACTGGTCTATCTGGGGTGAAAACACCCTCAGATCTGTCTTGCAATCCTGATTTATAAAGTAGAATAGTAAATGCCGCTGCCAACTTAGATCCAGGGTGTTCCCGGCTCATTGAATCCCACCCAGCACTGTGACACACATATACATAGAACAGAGGTTTCCGCAATTCTCTATGGTCAACCAAGCATTCAGCTTTTTCGGTCAGAGGTCAACTTGGGTCTACATTGTCACAGCCCCCAGGACCAGGGGTGGCAATAAGGAGATTATGTGACAGAGCTGTGACAGACTCACAGTGAAAGATAAAGAAACCAATGAAAATGGTTAAGGAGAAGAAGAAGTGGTCCAAGCCCGGTAAAATCGAAGAAAATCTAAAGAAACAATTTGTCGGATATTTTAGTATGTCAGAGATTTTTATCTTTACCTTCTTCTGCATTAACAAGAAAATATAAAACAACAAATTTCTACATCTTGTTCTATTTGTTTTTTTTTAGTTTTGGGACATTTCTAGATATTTGTTCATTTTGGGGGCTAAATTAACATTGATGCTGTGTCTAAAGTGTTGCCCATTAGTTTTTAATCTGTGAAAAATGAGAAAGCAAATTGAGATTTCTCCAACTGTCTTCTTTTATAGATGCTAGTTGAAATACAACATCATTTACTGATGCTTTTATCCTCAAAAAGTTTGATGTTTTTTTATTTGTCTTTTTAAGCCTAGACACTTTCACTCAGGAGCTGTTTGGTTTCCTTTAAACGGACCAGAGTTTGTTTCCTTGGATAAACTGCTTTGTTTGGTCTGAGCTTGCTTGCAAATCAACCCTGCTGCATTTCACAAACTGCTGGAATGCAAATGGACTAACCAGCAAACCAAAGAGAGGAAGTAAACCAGCTGCAAATATCACATGCACAGGATAACAAGTCGGCTAACCTCGCTTATACCAGGCAGCAGCTTGTGGAAAAAGCAAGTAGATTAGATGATGAAAGTAAAGACAGAAACCTCTGGTCTGCTTTAATCTGCTGTTGCCCTATTGTTTGTTTTTGTTGTAAACAAGCTGACTCAACTGAGTGGTTGTAGTTTTCTTCTTCATGCTCCTGCCTCAAATGTCTGTTTTCTGTTGGTGATGCCGCCCCAAACAAGGAGCTGCTGCAGCTGAGCAATCTTTTTTCCTGCCGCTTTGGTTTGCTATGTGAAAGTAAATGAAGGTGTGATTTTTTTTTTTTTGTTTTTTTTGGTAATTTTCTGGTCTGTTGAGCAGAGTCCAACAGACTATCTTTGTATTAAGGCACTTTAATTAGCTATTTTGGGATCATTTGGCTGTATAAAGTCTAGCCTGTCTGAGAACGCATCTCTCAGGTTTCCCATTAAACTCTTATCAGTTTCAGTTGATTTCCACCTTGACCTTTCCCCCAAGCAGCCCTCCTGGGACAAGCCTCTGTATCCCGGTCTCACCTTTTCCTAACCCTTAACCTCTGTGCTCTGTTGACTCACCGTCCCCATCACCTGTAGGTGAGGTGAGAAGTGATAGATTACTTGTGGTGGCTGCTTATGGCAAAGTAGTTTCTAGAGATGAAAAGGACTTGGTTTTTTGCTGATCGCCTGTCTTTTTCTGCTCGCTGGAATGAGTTAGGATCAGTTTGCTGCCTGCATTCCAGGTGAGTTGAACTCATAAGAGAAGAATGCACCATCTCTTCCAGCCAGGATTGAGACTTCCAACCAACAGAGAACTAATGGGGGCTCTGGTGGGCTAGGAATGGTGGTAGCCAAACCTAGCCCAGGGTGATAGAAATAAAACACACATCTCAAAGTCATATTTGATATATTGTTAAATGGCATAATACTGGTACTGTTTACTGTTAACAAAAAAAAAATGTCTGTGCTGTATTTAGCATATATGTAGAAGTACATTTCTCTCTGATGGTTAAGCTTTATTTGACTCTGGATCAAGGTTATTCAGTTTGACAATATGCTAATTAGGGATGCACTGATTTCCTTAATTTTGGGAAATCAGTGGTCAGCCGATACTTAAATGTGAAGCTGATATTATTCACTGATCCTATCTACCTCTGCAAAGGCCTAAAAGTCAGCCACAGTCCTCTATTGCTCTGTTCGAGAGGCTCGACCCACCAGGTCATGTCTGCATGTTCGCAAACAAAATAATCATCCCACTGATACCAACTTGCGACTTTCTTATTCAGCAACATTTCAGAAAAAAAAATTGGTATCAGCCCAAAACAGAATCAGCAGGTCATAATTGGCGGCTGGCCAGAAAACTGTGATCTGTGCACCCCTAATTCTAATGGTTTTTAAAAAAGGATCAACTGTTAAATATTTTCAAATAAAAATAACAAAAATAAGAATTTTAAGGTGTTAGGATGGTATAGTGATTCACACTGGCTCCTCACAGCAGGAGCGTCTCCGGTTCAAATTTCAGACGTGCAATATATCAAATTAATTTTTGAATTTAAATCGCATATTTTTCTATAAACCAGTCATAACTGTGGAGCACAACGAAGTAACCTGGTTGCATTATGTCCCTCGACTTCAAAGAGGCTTGATAGATGGAGGTGCGGACGGCTTTTTACGGCTGGTTTTTGTGGACATGGCCGTCCAGCGGCAGACGGAGCCCTGATTTGAAGGATTTGAGGGTGAGAGAATGTGGCAAGTGTGCACTGAGACATGGAACCAGCCCTGGTGGCTGTAAACAGCTCGGTTTCTGGTGCTTCCTGTTCTGCTGGAGAAACGCCATTACTGCCTCTCTGCTAATTACACATTACTCCCACCTCCCTGCATGTTGGGCTGCAGATCCCCGCCTTCACGCATCCTCCCTCCTGCCCTGTTTAATGATAGGTCGCAACTTTGGTGATAAAACTTACACTGTGTAGGAAGATGCTCCTCTAGACATGGGGATAAAGGGATCATTGAGGTCTACAGCATGTCAGACAACTGTGGCTCAGTAATGTCAGTAAACACCCCTATTTTCAGAGTTTGGTTGCCATGGTTTTAGATCTGTAGATTAACTCCACAGAGGGTTTTGTTGTTCCCAGCATGAAACGCAACTTTTTAATCCTTGCAGGCGCATATAAAACCTACTGCCTCTTAATGCATCCGTGGAGTGCCGCTTGAGCAGCTTGCTTCCACATAAGTGTGTTTATTTATGTCAGTATAAGTAGTGAGGGTATAGTTTGGCCATTTCTGTGTACTCTTAAGAACGGTAATTGGCTTTTGCAAATCTTTACACCTCTAAGCATTTGACTGTGTTATAGTAATCAGCAGCAACCAGTATGTTTACAGTGTTTGTCAGATATTGTGAATCTCTTTATAAGAAACTCTCTGGAGTAGTTATTGTCGGTAGTATTGTGTTTATAAAAGTATTTTTGTGTCTTCATCACATTTTTAATAAAAATGAGAAAATCTTTACATTTTCCACGTTCATTTGAGAGAAAGTTTAACTTTGATTTTTGAGGATCTACTCAGTTTCGTGCAAAGTCTTGACTGGAAGCCATGTGCGGTTTGAATACTGAGCTGTATCACAGTAACCTGACACCCTCCTCGCCCTCATTCCTAATTTTTGGAGTGGAGGCCTCTTAGAGCCTTGGATTAAAGGCAGGAACAACCCTCTTCATTGGTCACATGGACCCCTGAGGCCTCGGGGCTGTTGCTATGGAAAAGAATATGTCTTCATATTGGGAGGGGGCCGACTTAAGTGACATTGCTCTTATGACTGTGAGGATCTGCAGAAAATGTTAGATCTTTTCACTGGATAGAAACTAATTCTTTGTCATTCATTTTTTTTACCTAAAGGCTGAGGTTTTCCATGATTATTTTTAGCAAATATTTTGTCCAAGCTTTTGGATGAAGTCGTACTGCTGTTTATACCCAGACTAGACGTAGCTGCTGATTCTCAGAAAGCCAAAGGTCAAAGACAGAGTTGTTAGGGTTGTAATAATATTTTCATCACAATAAGTAGCCATAATATTGTCACCTCAGAATTTTCTAATGTTGTACTGTTCTAATAGTAATGCAAAATTTCTAACAGTCTTTTCTTTATGTCTTGAATTATTTAAAAAATAAGACAAAATGTGCACTCATCTGAAATTTTAATAATTTTCTTTTGAGACCTGCATTTACTATTATTTTATTCTGCTTTATCATTTTGCGTTTATTCATTTCAGTGTTATAATTTTGAGTGATTTTCTTTCCACTGATGCTCAAGAGATTAAAAACCACCATCTAAAAAGCTGGAGAATTTCTGCTCTATTCTTAATGCCTAAAAGAAATGTAGCTAGTATCCATGAATGCCTTTTAGGGATTTGAGTAGTATGTGGTTGAATGGGCAGTTTTTGTTCTTCCTTTTCCAGGTAAATTTGAAGAGAAGGAGGACCGGGTCCCTAAGCTGGAGCAGCTGAACTCTCTGGGGTTTATGTGCAGCCTAAACCTCGTTCTTAACAAGAGGGATCTGATCAAAATGGAGCTGCTGCTGCTGGAGACCTTCGGCTGGAACCTGTGCATGCCCACGCCCGCCCACTTTATCGACTACTACCTCCATGCTGCGGTGCAGGAGGGCGACCTCTACAATGGCTGGCCACTGTCCTCCGTGTCCAAGACTAAAGCTTTTATGGACAAATACACTCACTACTTCCTGGAGGTTTCACTGCAGGGTGAGTTCAAGAGGAGAAGGGGTTAAATCTCTTAGTTACATTTCTGATTCTTGAAGTTGGATTTAAAAGTTTGATGGGATTTTTTTCTTGTAGATCACGCCTTCCTGAATTTTCGACCCTCTCAGGTCGCTGCTGCCTGCGTTGCAGCGTCTCGCGTTTGCCTTCAGATTTCCCCGAGCTGGACAACTTCTCTCCATCTGCTAACAGGGTACTCCTGGGACCACCTCACCGCGTGCATTGAGCTAATGCTGCTGTAAGAGACACACAAACACACACATCAGTAAAATAAAATCAAATACAAGGTAGGGCTTACAGAAAGTCTGCTCAAGGTATAACAGCATGTTGAGACAGATTGTTTTTTCCTTTTGTCATAGGTGTTGATTTAAAATTTGTCTTTATGTAGCCAGGAGAGCATGTCCAGTTGTAGCACAGTGTCAAATTTTGTTTTTAAGTTTGATAAAATAAGTTCCACAACTACTTCTCAGCAAGTTGAATAGATTTGTGTTAATACAGTGCTCTGCAGAAATGCTCCTACCCTTTGAACTTTGTGACACTTTGTCACTGAAATTTGAAGTAGATGGAAATTTCTCTCTGTTTCTCTTTGTAAAATAGCTCAAGCTCAATCAGATTGGATGGAGAATGTTTTTGAACAGCATCAGAACACAATGGAGCTTAGATCTGGATTTTGACTGGACCATTTCAATACATTAAAATGCTTTATTCCTAAATTATCCCATGTAGCTCAGATTACATGGTTAGGATTTTTGTCCTGCTGGAAGGTGAACTCTGCCCTGTATTAAGGATCCATCAACTCTTTGTTGTCAGTGCTGAAGAAAAGCCTCCACATAGCACAATGCTAACTGTATGTTTCACTATGGGAATGGTGTGTTCAGGGTGGTGTGCTTGTTAGCAAAAAGTTCAGTTTGGTCTCATCATACCAGAGGTCCTTCGTCCACGTCCTGGTTATGTCCGCCACCTGACTTGTGGAAAACTTCAAACAAAACTTCTAGTTTTCTTTCAATGATATTCTTCCTCTTACTGCTCCTTAATAAAGGTTAGATTTCTGAAATGCATAGATATTAGTTCTCCTGTTTACAGATTGTCCCACCTTAGCTGTGGATCTCTGCAGCTTTTCCAGGGTCACCATGAGCCTCTGAATAATGCTGCTGTTCCTGCTTGGCCAGTCAGTTTAGGTGGATGGTCAAGTATTTGTACTTTTGCAGTTCTGCCACTCTTTCCATATTTAAATAGTGAACTAAAATGTCCTTAGTGAAATGTTGTGTTGTAACCAAGCTAAACTTCTCCACAACATCCCTAACCTGTGTGCTGGTATTTATGACGCTCTTTATTCACTAAAGTTTTCTATAAACTGAAGTCTTCAGAGAACAGCTGGATTTATACTGAGATTAAATCACACGCTGTTTGCACTAATTAAATGTCATTTGGTGCATTCGATTTTATTTATTGTATCAGAGTAAAAGGAGTTGAAATCAAATACACACCACAGTTGAACTCATTCATTCAACCAAGCTGTTATACTAAGTTACTGGTTAACAGAGAATTTTCAAATCTATTTTGACATTGCATGTGTGCAGGTTATGTGTTGATGTTCCTATAGGCTACTTAGCATAAATTATTCAAACATCGAATGGATGTATATGTGTGGGTTTTTTGTGTTGATGTTTTATGAGCTACTGGATATATAACATTTCTTGTATCTTTCTAGTTTTCAGATTTTCATTTGGGGGAAAAAAGTGTATTTCCTGCATATCATTTTGCATCCAATTCACTATTATGTACCACATTGTGTTGCTCTATAAACTGTAAAAAAAAGGTTTAAGGAATATGAATAATTGTTAATGTGCTTTTGATAGGTTAATTTAAACAGACTTTTATAAATTTCCTTGCCTTTAAGTCTTTACAGGCTCTCCAAGCGGAAACTTATTCTTCTGTTTGTTGTGCTAATGACAGGGCTCATGACAACGATGTGAAGGAGGCCAATAAAACCAAATCCACCCCTCCCCACCGGCCTTCCTCTCTGCAGTCACAGCCGCAGACTTCCCATCTCTCACCGGTATCTGCCATCCAGAGACCGACCTCCTCCTCCTCCTCTTCTTCCACCTCCTCTACACCACAGTTGCTTTTCCAGCCCGACAGCTTCACCCACCTCTCTCAGCATTCCCCCTCTCTGTCCCAGCTCCAAGCACTAGCTGACTCTCAGGCTTTGGGCCCCGTGGTGAACATGTCTCAGGATTTCCTTCAGAGCCACAGGATGGGCTTGCTAACGAGGGCGCCCTCCATAACTGCAGGAGGAGCGTTCCCCTCCTACCCAGGCCTGACCTCGGGTCTCCAGCCAGGAGCCCGTGCACTGCCTCTTCAGAGCCCCATCTCTGTGCAGATGGCCCTCACTGGAGAACCACGACACTGTCTGAGCATGGCCTACAGCGGGGGCTACCTGGGCGCACATCACACCTTCACAGCCGGCTGCTTCGACAGGTGACGCCAGGAGACGGAGAGGGAGTCCACCGCAGTGCTTCCATCCCACCTCCCCACCCCAAAGCATCCATTCACAGACCTCCTCTCCCTCTCCGTCGGCACGGCAACACCTCTAGCTACCCCTGCCTCCCCTCCGCTCTCGCATAGACGGCTAAAGCGTAAGCAGAGGGCCAAAGGCAAGACAGACCCGGTGGAAGTCATCACGCTGACGTGACGAAAGCTCCTCTGCCTCGAGTTAAACCCTGAGGCGCTGCAGAAATCTCTCCGCCATAATCTGAACTGGCTTTATAAATGTATGTTATTATGAGACTGTCATCACTGTGAATGAGATGAAAGCAGCAGTGTGATCAAACACCCACCTCATTCAGTGCCTGTTCTCGGTTGTGTGTGAGATAGCTGAGCCAATTTTAGAAGTGCACAGAACACAACGTATCTGTGGTAAATGCGTCTTGCTGCTCAACATTAATTTTTTTTTTTACTTCTAATCCCAAAAATGTAACACATTTCATAGGAAATCTGGCTGATTATATATTTATGTAAGCCAACGTTAGACTAAAGATAGAATGAAGTAAATGGAGGCCTGTTGCTTTACTGGAAGAACATAAAAAGGTTATGAATGCCTTTCAAGTTGTTTTTTTCCCTCCTAAATCAGCTAGCATTTGATGTAAAGAGCTGAAAGGCTTCTCTGAGAATTCCTCAGAGACCAAGAACTCATTGTTTTGTGCACAGCAGGTGACGTCGATTGGCTCAAACAGGCCGGCAGTATTCAGTTTTCTTTTTTCCCTCCTCCTCCCAAAGTTTAGCCCTCACCCAAGCAGGTGTGAATGCGGCTCTCCTACAAGCTTTCTCATACTGACGTTTTCATTTCTGAAACACAAACTGATGTGACTGGACCAGCCTGGTGAAGATGACGTGCAGGTTTGTTGTGTTGTACATATGAAATGCTGCTGCCTTCTCAAGAACTGCTGGTTCTGTCTGTGTTAATGACTCCAATGTTTACATGAACCACTATCAGGGACTTTATCAAGATTACTTGAATATGATGCCATTGAAACATGTTATAGCTTTTATTTATAACTTTTGTTCTTTATTTTTAATTCTCTCATTTTGTTTGTAGTGTAGCTTTTTATACCTACTTAGAAATCCACCATGTAGTGAGTGAGTGTAGTTTTCTTTTTGTCTGTATGTTCAGGCTCAGGTTTTAAGGCTGAAGCTGCCTTCTTTTCTGTCTCTGCTTTTTGTGCTTTAAAGTGGATGCTAATGTAGCATCTGTGCCCCCCCTTATCACTGGTTCATTCTCTGTGTATCTCACTGACTGAATGCATTTTGCTGCATAAAGGACCCCGTTTCATAGTTGCTAGTTTCACTTTTGAACATCTGCAGCCAGTCATCTGTAATTGCATCCCAAATTTGTAAAGCTGCAATTCTCCACCATCTTCCACTTCCTGTCAAAGTGTAAACACATTCCCAGTTTCCCAGAGCTGATCAGAAGGGTTGACCACAGGTCACCATGCTGGTATTTCACATGTTTAAAAGTTCTGTTTGATCTAAATTAGGATCCTGATAATGGATTGATTGAAGTGTCCAGAAACCCTATAATATACTGAAATTTCAACCCAAAGATAAATTTAATTCTGTGCATATATCATCAGTAATTACCTACCTGTAGTAGAAAGATGTCATGTTGCTCAGGTTATGGAAAAGTGAGTAACTCCAGAATGCGATGGAAGGCTGACAACTTGTTAGCAAATATTTGACAATTTTTATTTTTGCTTTGCAAAATTGCATTGTGCATGAATCTATCTCATTAGCAGTAAGTTCACTACAAGATTAACAAAAGGGCAGAACGATTCAGGTTTTCATTCTGTTGCACTGACAGCAGCCTTTTCAGACTTGTAAAAACTTATCAGTGGTCTCTTTTCATAGTGTTGCTGCTTAATATTTAATAGTAAATTGTTGCAATCCATAGATATCTCTAGTTGTTTGTGTTTTAAATTGCATAAATCTCTCAAAACTAGGGTCAGCAGCTGTTGGCTTTCCACTGCTGTCTTGTTTTAGAAGCTCACTGTAATATAAGATCATCTTCAACAGGAAAATTAATTAATACTGATAAACACTAAACCTCAGTTGAGAGAACCTGAATTATTCCTTTAAGTTGAACTGTCAATGTTTTTGGTGCTTTGAGAAACCATTAATCAGCAACCGATAACCTAATTTAGATTAATCACAGCTTAAGAAATGTATTCCCACAGCATGATCCTGCCACCGCCATATTTCACAGCAGGGATGGCGTATTCAGGGTAATGTGTTGTGTGGATGATCTACACAAACATGAATAAAACAGGATGAAGTGACATTAATTTAGTCGGCTGCACATTAACACACAGGCACTAAGTGAACCAGTGAGTCGTGTGTTTGTTTCCATCAACACATATTTAGGGGGAAATGAAGCAGATACACCACATAGGGTTTTGATTTTAGACCAGACCAAAAAATAAAAATAAAAAGTGCATTCTTTCTTCAAGAGGTAAGGGAATGGTTACTGATGACTTTGTAGAATTTCACTTAAAATAAAAAATTCAGTATCTCTTAAAGTTAATTTTCTATGTTGTCTGCTATTCTAGGCAGAGGAGTCTCAGTTGCTGGCACCAAACCTAGATTTTTAGTTACACTATGTGTGTTTATCTTGGACTGTTGCTGTTTGCTTGCTTTGCAGGCACTAAAAAGTTAAACTACTAAAATGTTCAAAATAAGGGTTTGATGTTTTGGCTTTACAGTTAACCATAATGTTGTTTGTTGCGGACACTGGGCATCATGGCTGTGCTTTACATCAAGTCCCTGAATGTGTGCAAACAGTTCTCCCGATGTGAGGCGTTCAGTAGCTGCAGCTCTCACTGGTCAGTCTGTTACAGCCTGGTGAACTTCTTCCATTCACTGAATACTACTTTTAATGTCTACGTCTGAAATGAATTATACTCTGTCCTCTCTTTTTCTTCCTCTATGTACAATTTTGTTATATTTCATACATTCCATATATTTGAATTACGTTTTAATTTTATTGTTTCTGCTGTTGGTGTGAATTAGGGTTGTTTTTTGTTAGTTTTCTGTTTGCAACTTCTTGTTAAGGTGTCAAAAGGTGCAATAAGCTGTCTTTGGGATTTTGCTGACCACAGCCATCACTGACTCATGTAAACCACTGGTTCAACGTTATTAACTTATTTTTTTCTAATTAAATGTGTAATTTGACTTGATCTCCACTAGAGGGCATTAGGCTCTGAACACAGTGAATATGTTGCATATTGCAGCTATATGCTACAAGTGAAAAGTATCCCAGAATACTTGGAGCTTTGAGTTTTAAATGTTTTTGTTTTCCATGTCCTAACCATGAACGATGCTGATGCCACTCACCTCACCAGACAACACGTGTTCTTTGTAATAGTGATGAAATGACACCACAGACATTTATTTTTTTATTTTCTTATAACGACTTGTAGTCTTGGTTTATTTGACACTGACTGATAAAAATGTTTTATCATTGTGCCATGACAAAATAAACCCACATTTGAGTTGATTTCTGGGACATGTTTTCTGTCCCCTGAAGGGGTTTATAAAAGTTCACGGAAACAAGTACATTCACTTTAAATTAATTTAGTCAAATCTAGCTTAGGCATTTGGAGTGTCAAAACATTTGTCGGCATGGATGCTATAGATGTTTATAAATCTTTACAATCGAAATTTTTTAACCATAATTTCCAGACGTATATTCTCACACTAACATAAAAAACAGCCTCTAGTGATAATACATGTGATTAAAAACATTTAAACAACTTATTTGATACTTTAGCTACTACTATTATATTGTACTCCTTCCTTTTGTGAACAGGTCAGTACTTATTATTCTTTGATAGTTTGATGTGCTGCTTTAGCAATCCAGTCTTCTGTCTTGTGTCTATGTCTCTGGTTGTCCAAGTAAGTGAACCCTGAGAGCAGACTGCAAGATGCTGAAAGAAGTCTTCAGATATAAAGCATGGCATGTAGAACCGCATCTGGTTATGCAAAAGTTCACATTAGTAAAATCAGAAAGATCCTGCACATGTTTAACTTAAATGGGAGGTGAGGAAACATGCTTTCTATGAGAAAACAGGTCACTTTGAAGCTTGCCAGAAAAAACAACAAAAAAAACATGACTAAAGAAGATCATTTCTGTAGTCTATTATTAAATGCACAGCAGAACAGGTGACATGTTTGGTGCAAACCAAATACGACATCCCAGACAAAGAACCTCACACAAACTTTAACGTTCTCTGAGACTCTTTGAGCTCTGTGTACTTCCTTTATCAGCCATGCTCATGCTGCATGGAGTGCAAACATATGTGGTGTAATTCTGTATCATTTTTGTAAGTTCTTATTTTTAAAGGCTAAATCTCTGATCAAATATCAGGATAAAAGCTACTCAGCAGCATGTTTTTATGTAAGACATGGTGTAATACCCATTTACGTACTTTCCCCCCCAAAATCTGAACCAAATCTTTTGAACCTATTCTTTTTACACTGAAGGGTGAAATGTTAAGATCATGAGCTGTACCAGTCACCAGATGTCTAACAGAGCTATCATTTAGCCTCTGATCTGCTCGGTCTGAACCTCGCCTCCACAGTCCAGTCAGAGCTTTCTGAGCTGCAAAGTGTTTGGCCCACTCAGTGATGGGAGACTCTGTTACACATGAGACATTATGCTTTGATACAATGCTGGCCTCACTGCCTTCATCTTGACACTGGACACAGAATGAAATCATGGAAAACACACAGTCCAGTGTGAGTATGTGGGTGTGGGGTTCTCATGATAAGTATTTGTTCATAATCACGTATAAATGATTCAATTTACCACCTACATACTAAAAATGATTGTAGATATTTTCTTTTTTCAGATCAGGGATAAAAGACAGGTTTAGTTATGCTGCAGGATCAGTGGTTGCGTCCCTTTCTGCAGATATCACAAAACTGTCAACATTTTCGCTGCAGCTATATTTTCGTTCACTTTTTATGGATTTTCCCCAATTTATTTCTTCCAAAGGTTTATTGTCCGCTGTAGGCCTTTGTCTTTTCAAACCGCCCTCCTTGAAGTCTCTTGAACAGTGATGTCAGTGACGCGTTACTTTGTCCACCTGTCTGAGCTCGGGGAAGTGCCTTCCCACTTCCCCGAGCAGCCTCACGGCAGCCTGGGAATTCTGGCTCTTTTTAGAGAACCGGCTCTTTTTCCTCGCATCACTAAAAAGAGTCGGCTCTTTTGACTCCAAAGCGACTTTTCAGATTTTTTTAAAATTTTTGTTGCTTAATTTAGTACTATCCAACAGAAAAATGTTGCGAAATGAATGAGAGCTCATAGTTGGAAATGACTATATTCAACAGCTCTTCTTCTGGGTCAGCGTAAAGTGAAACGTGCATTTTGAGTTTTAAAATACCATATGAGTTTATTTGGCTTTTGATTGTTACATTTACAGATTTACCTGCGGAAAATTGATGGAATGGGAGCTTTTAATTGATAAATCTTTCCATTTTGTCTGAAACTTGTGTTTTGTATTGAGCCAGCAATCAGAAAACATTCTTCTAAAGTAAAGGGTTTTAAATGTTTTCTTCTCTGAAAAACACACCAGCAATAAATGTCAGGCTCTGAAAGGAGTGAAGGGATTATTTAAATCCACAAGGGGGCGTCCTGATCTGTCTCACTCTAAAGACTCAGCATGACAGAGAATTAAACCCAACCATAGTTATTGTTTTTGTAATGTAGAAAATATGAGTTACACACAAAATTTTTACATTTTAACACTATTTGTGGCTTACGATGGTATAAAAATATAATAAGGTCTTTGCTTGCTTGTATTCTGTATTGTTCAACGGACTGAGAGACTGCTATGATTTTTTTCCCCCTCCATGTCTGGGAAGCACTGTGTTGCCATGACGCTGTGACGTCATCCAGGATAACAGATGACAGAAAGTTCTCAGGGGGCGTGGCCACACTGTGCTGTTGTCTCTCATGTTAAGACACAATTTGATCACTATTATTTTATGCAACCACTGGACATTATCAGTTCAGCTTTACTGATATTTGATTTTTTTTTTTTAAAGAAATTAAAAGAATTTAAACAATTTAAAAAAATGTAAACAAAAAAATTACAAAATTTTTGTAATAAAATTTTTTTTATTGCAAAAAAAAAATTTGCAATAAAATTGTTTTATTTTTATTACATGTTTGAAATCGCTGCGTTGGTTATTCAGTAAGTTATTTTTCGGAAACTTTATTCTAAGTCAATGTTTCTCAACCTTTTTTGAGCAAGCTCCCCCTTATCCATCATTCAGATCCCATACCGCCCCCATCAAAGAAGATGTAGGCTACTTGCACTGAATATTATTTTATGATTAATATTACTACCATTATTGTTGCTGTCTTGATTTGTATTGTTGCTTCTACATTTATTGTCAAAAATCCTTAAAAGAGAAACGCATTACTGCATTATTAGTTTCCAAAGAACAAAAGAGCCATGTGAATATAAATTATTTTTAAAGGTGTCTAAAAAAAATGCAATGAAAGGACATTCAACTTAAAATCGGTAAACCTATCAGCAGCCAAGCAGAGTGGAAAAAAAAAATTGTTCTGTGCCATTTTCTGATGTTAATTACTAAATCTTACACAAAATGGCCAGATAAGTCGCATAGCAATACCAGCTGAAACTTTGCAAAAGGACCGTGCTCTGCAACATTAAAACACAGATCGAGCTGCAACCATGTCAATCAGAACTCTTCTTCTCTTCAGTGTTTCTGTCAGTTTCCGGTGGTGCAGCTCTGTGCTGCCTTCGGGAGAACGGGACATAAAATTTCATCCACATGGCATTTACTGTGCAGCTTTTAGTGGAAAAACAAAAATTCCAAATGCTTTTAATGCCATAAAAATAGGAGACAGAACCATGGAGGATATTTTTCAATAGACCTTTATATTGATTTATAGATTCATAGTTTTACTTTACCGAAATTATAAAGAACAAAGCTGGTTCTCACTCAAATCCTAATGATTCAAATTGAAAATGTCATGGAATCATTTAACACCATCATGAGATTAACACTGACATGAAAAATAATGTTGAAGAAATAAATATATAAAATAAAATCTAATTAAAAACATAAATAAGTGATACATTTCTTACTGCTATTGTCCGTAAGATATATTTCTTCTTAGTACTAGATATGGTTCCAACAAACAAATGGCACAATATTATTTGACCTTTCATCTGAAAATAGTGTCTGTTTGTTCTTGCCATACAGTCCTCTGTATTAATTATTGCTCGAAAGGTCTTGCCATACCAGTTTATTCCTCTGTATTTAATTTAGTTTCTTAACTTGGATTTTGTTCTTCGTGCATACCACGAAGAACAAAATCTCAGTACTAATGAAAGTTTCCTTTCATTAGTACTGTCATTTCTTGGTTTATTGTCATGTCCTCTTGAGTTTCTCTCCTGTTATTAGTTCGCTTCTCCTTTGTATTGACATTCATCAACTTCACTCATGATGCGCCGCCTCATCATGTGTTTCACCTCATTTGCCCTCATACAATACAAGCTTTTGATTTTTCACTGTTCAGCGTAAATCAGAGTCGGATTCTCTGTTTTCGTAACTTGATTCACATCTAGTTCGTTGCTCTACGGTAGGTTTTATGTAGAACTTCCTGTTTTATTTGAAAAGCAAACGTTTTTGTAAGAGGAAGAAGGGCCAAAACATATTTTAAGTCCTATTTTATAAGTTGCTTTATATTCAAATTATTTCAAAGCTATTGTTTTTTAGAAAGATATTTTAACACTTTTAAATGTTAAGAGTAGCTCTTGAAGAAATCACAAGCCACGAATCAGACACCGTCTTGTCTGAGTTGGAACCCACAGTGTGCAGCAATATTTTCTGTCAGTGCCCGCAGCATGCACACAACAGGAGGTGTCATTTCCATTGCTGAACATAAACAAAGTAAGTCACTTTGCTTGGGTGCTTTTGGATGAATGAATAAATGAGTTTTTTTCTTTGATAATTCTTTAATTTTCTTTATTTTTAATGAAGTGACACATCACCGTCAATAAAAACTTTGCACAATAGTATTTCAAATCTGAGTGTCAAACTGTTCAGCTATTGGATATATAATTGGTGCTGTGATCCGATTCTGCTACATGCTTCTGACAAATGGAAAGAGATTAATTGAGATCTTCTCCTGAAGAACACTCTCTGCAGTTTGTCAGGCATGCATAGGTAAAATAGGTGTGCAACAGAAACATTAGCTTCATGCTAAAAACATTAAAATTATGTTAGACGTAAGGATTAGTTTGGGGAAAATCGATAATTAACAGTTTTAATTGTGCAGTTAAGGATTTTCCTTAGTTTCAATGTATGTCCTGTTAAAGTTGAGAAATTCACATAATACACTGTGTAATTTAATCAGTTCTGCTAAATCAAACCTCAAAACTCGTGACCGACTCATTTGAGTGACGCTGACAGTCTGCTTGTGACTTGGTTTAATGTCGTAACTTTCTTTTTCTTGCCTTGAGAGGCCGGAGCAACCGTTGTCTGTCATTCGTCTTCCCAAGGAGACATGTTGGGTCCCGCACAGCTAGATCCTCCCACTCACTCTCTTAAAAGTCACACCGTTTTCTCCTGGAGTTACACAAGTCTGAACCGTGCACATGGTGGAATACAGAAAAAAAGAGAGTCTGGGGTTATTTTATGACAAGCTGTAACTAATATTCAGCTGACTGAGGGTTTAAATCACTTATAGAGTTTCAAAGCCTCCTCTCACCATTTCTAGTTTATCATTAACAATCTCTGCGGTGAAGAAATATTCTGGAAACTTCAGAGACAGCTTCCCATCATTAATTTTTGCAGTGCCCTGTAGGTCACAAAGATCGAAATGTCTCAAATAAAACAATCAGTTCTTTTCAATTTTTCAGTCTCGCGATGGAGACTTACCGTAAATTTGACACCTTTCATCGACTCCATCTCACACTCTTGACCCAATGTGAAACTGGTGGTCCAGCTCCAGCCAGGGATGCTTTGTGTCCAGGTGAAGTTGTCGCCATCCTGAGCCACCTCGGTCACCACTTTGTGTTCTGTCTTAGCCGTCTGAAGCCCTGTGGTGGAAAAATCCATTGTCCAATGAACAATAATTCAATGTTTGAATAAATCATTGCTCACTGAATCAATGTCCAAATGAAGACATCTTTATACCAATTGCTTCCAAAAACTCTTCATAGTTCGCCTGAGTCTCAAGTTGGTATTTCCCCGCAAATGCCATGCTGCTGACTAAGAACAGAGGAGCCGTGGAGAGAGTTTATGAGTCAACAAAGGAGGGGCAGACCTTTTTCAGCCTGCCTCTTCCTCTCCTGTGACACTTTGGGAGTTACATGAAAAATGTTAGCTATTTTCGCAAGAGATAAGTGTCTTGTGTTAAGTGGAAGGGAGTCATTGCTTCGGTTAGGATCCGGTTGTTTAACCGTTTTATGATGGAGATCTGGGGAGCAAGTTAAAGCCTGCTTGGAGTTGTGAAAGTGACAGAGAAGAACTGCTATGGTCATTTGGCATGTGAGAAAGATTGGGAGGAACCCCTATAACTGAGACTTTGAGGCCACTTTAAGTCTCACTTTAAGTCAAACATATTCTGATAAAAGGTTTATTTGTTTGATAAAGATTTGCTAATTAGATCCCAGATAGCAAGCAATGGTAGTTCAACATTGAATCCTGACCAAAAAGGTTGATTTTTGATCAATTTAATCATTATTTGGAAATGGTTGTAGTTAATGGAAAATTTAACCAGTTATTTAATGGAAGTTCATCCTGTATATATGATAAATAATTTTGTAGCTACAATACAAATCACCTTTTGCACTATTTTTCTGCCTCTGGTGTGTTAAATACAGCCATGTTGTTCCCTGAATTGCATCTTTAGCTGTTGATTTGCTCTGTTGGTTCAGAGTTCTGCATCCTGACCTTTGACAGGAACTTCAGAAACAGAAGCAGCATTGTTAACAACTCTCCAGTGACTTCCTGTTTGCAGTACAAAATGCATTTAAAATAATGTTTATGAGACTGATAAGGTCTAAGTGGAAAGAAACGGATCTGTATTTTAAAAAAGGTTTATAAAATAATTATTTGAAGAGCCATTTTCAGTTGCAGTACAGCTTTGGGTCTTTTAGTGTTTGACCAGTTTTGCATAAATCAACAAAAATGTCTGCCCATTTTTCACCTGAGTGAAGTTGGCCCCCCCACCTTCATCAAATCAGACAAAATTGGTGTCAAATGTTTGTGCTACGTTTGTGCAGCAAAAATTTTCGTTTGTGCTGCTATCACTTTAAAGATATAAAGAAATGTTTTTAGAGGTCATTAAAGGTCAACCAGCCCCCACCTTCTTCAAATCAGACGAAATAGGTGTCAATCAACTCGGCTACATTTGTGCTGGTTTGTGCAGCAAAGATTTTCGTTTGTGCCATTATCATTTTAAGTGGGGGGGCTGGTTGACCTTTTGACCTTTAACCTTTCATTGATATCTTCAAAGCCAAAGCAGCACAAATGAAATTTTTTGCTGCACAAACCAGCACAAACGTAGCCGAGTTGATTGACACCTATTTTGTCTGATTTGAAGACCCTCATCAAAGGGTTGGTTGACCTTTGATGACCTCTAAAAACGTTTCTTTATATCTTTAAAATGATAGCAGCACAAACGAAAATTTTTGCTGCACAAACCAGCACAAACGTTTGACACCAATTTTGTCTGATTTGAAGAAGGTGGGGGGGCCAACTTCACTCAGGTGTTCAACCTTTACTTATTTCTTTTAACACAACATGACGTTTAACCCTAAAGCTAATCCTACTCTTGTCATGGTTGGCAGAAAAAACTCCAATTCCATCTGCAGATAAGTTTGCTTCAAAGTTACTTTTGGTTTTTAATGCCATTAAGAATGGAGATCGGGTTTAATTTCTTTCACAATTTTAAACTTTTACAGGTTTTCTTGCTCTAAGAAAAAATAAAGTTAGTTATTCAAATTTAATTGCATTTTCTGACCTTATGCTTGTGTTGAGGCAGTGATGTTGCTCAAATTAGACTTTGGTACAATTATGACCTTGGCACAGAAAACAGAAAACACTTCCGGCTTTCTCTTTTAACAGTAATTCTGCTTCTTGCTTATTAACAACTTAAACAAAAAATCTACTGAATTTTTTATTTTTATTTTTTTCACATCTGGACAAAATTAAGAAAGAAACTAAACAATAATGAAATCACAACTACATGGCTATTTTACTTTAAAAAAAAAATCTCTTTGTTTTCAGTATTTACGCAAAATCTATTTTAAATGTTTTTAACTAGAGTTCACATACATACAGAACAAAGTAAAGAAGGAAATTATAACATTAAAAACACTAGAATTACAAATGTGTTTTAAAAAAATTATGTCTGTTGTGTAGGTCATAATTCTGCTTTCACTCCTTCATTTCAGACTCAAGGCAATGCTCTGCTTGTAATCATAATTTTGGGTTGTGGAGGAAGTTTCCATATTGGTTACCACTTAACCGGACTCAGTTCTCCCTCACCGGTAAGAAAAAAAAAAAAAAAAGCCCATTTTCTCAGTTTTCCCACATTTTGGTGTTATTTTGTTTTGTCACAATACGGATTGTTTTGTGACGAAACAATGTCTTTCCAGTACATTCAGCACTTCATCAACAGCAGCTGGTATGACAGGTACAAGGAGTCTCCAGGTCCTCAGAAAGTCACCATGATCTGGTCTCTTATCGTCTCCATATATGCAGTCGGGGGACTCTTTGGTGCAGTCAGCGTCAAACTCTTCTCACAAAAACTGGGAAGGTGTGTGTACGTGGCTAACGGGTCAGGTATCCGTGAATGTGGGAAGTGTTTTCCACATGGATCGGAAAACTATATGTAAGATCCTGTTTGAGATTACATTGTGGTAAAGAGGCAAATAATAAATCAAAGTCTGGAAAACAAGCATGTTTAATCTCAAATTATCACTTATTTCAAATAAGTAATAGATAATCACTTTGTCACTTTTACCCTGCGCTGCATGATCATGGAATCCTGCCAACATCGCCAAGTAGTTGCTCCAAAAACAGAAATGGCCTCATGATCCTTTCCAGATTGATGTCAATCACTTAGTTTGTTTCTGATCAGTTTTTGCTGCGTGATGTTTTACTTTTGGAGATCTGTTCCCTTACTTCATGGCGTCAGACAGGTCCTACTTACGTGCTTTCTTGGTTTTAAAGCTCAGGCTTTAGAAGGTCTTAGAATCATTATCTGCCCTCGTTAATTCAGGCTCGGCAAAAGGCTCGGTTTTCCAAAAAATGTGTGTAATGAGTTAGTTTATGACTTAACATTAACTCTACACACAGGGCTCTGCTGTTCTGGGTAACATATTTTTATTAAATTTTTTTTAGTCATCAGTAAAAATTAAAAATATGGAATTGTCTGATTACCTGAAACATTTACGAGTGAGAACACTGCAAAAAGAGAAGAAACATGCAAAAGGAACAGCACTGTATCCTGAAAATTACCCTTGTTCTGCAGGATACGCTTAAGACATGTCAACAAACATTTTCAATAAACCCACAGTATCATACCTCTCCGTCATCATGTGTGCAGCTGAAGAAGACATGAATTTCACTCTCTTTGCCCAGAAAACGAGCAATGATCTGCAACAGCCTGATTTCTATTATGGGGGCAGTGATCATGCTGACCAGCAAGACGGCCAAATCCTTTGAAATGATAATCGTGGCGCGGATGCTGTATGGATACTCAGCGGGTGAGTATCCATGGCTTTGTTACTGATATTTACTATGAATAATTCTGAATCATTTGACACCCCTAGGTGTAGTTTCTGCAGTGTTGTAACCCTTAATGTTGCATATGATGACATGTGTGTTGCAGGTTTAGGAGGGAGTCTCCATTTAATGTATTTGGCGGAGATTTCACCAAGGAAGATAAGAGGTAGAGTGACTCTGACTTCAGCCACTTTTTCTTCACTCGGTAAACTCTCCGGACAGTTTTTTGGATTAAGGTACGTCAGTTTGCGTCACCTCTTCACAAAGCAAGACAATGATTAAGCTAGGAACATCATTTTGTTTTGTTTTTTGGCAGTGAGATCCTTGGCCGTCGTGACCTGTGGAACATCGTCCTCTGCGTCCCTGCGTGTTTCTCAGCTGTTCAGGTTTTGGTGCTGCCTTTCCTTCCAGAGGCTCCCAGGTATTTATTCATAGAGAAAAGAGACGACAAGGCATGCAAGCGAGGTATGCATTCCCCTCTCTGCTACAACCACAAAGGAACAATTTCTCTCTTGTTTTGGCTTTCAAATTGTCTTATTTTGTCATCGCTCCAGCCCTTCAAAGTTTGTGGGGGAAAGGTGACTATAAACAAGAAATGGAGGAGATGTTGACTGAGCACATGGCTGTCAAAGCGTCTCCGCCAAAGAGTCCACTGCGGCTGCTGAGAGACCGGACCGTCCGGTGGCAGCTCATCACCATGCTCGTCGTTTTCAGTTGCAATCAGATGTCGGGCATGTCTGCGGTGAGACACAGATGCCCGACATTTAGAAATAGACACGTCTCTGTCTCATTACTGGGATGAAATAAGGCCGCAGAACCCAAAACAGGCCCAGTCAAAATCCAGACTTAAATCCACTGATTGGCATCTAATTGTTGCTTAAAATTCAAGCAAGTCACAGCACTTTTATTGTTGTGAATGTAGCAAGAAACAATTAGAAAAAAAATTAAAGACACACTGCATGGAACAGTCCTGATAATTCATCATAGCGTCCTCCTTCCCAGATCAGCACCTTCTCCTTTGACATCTTCCTGAACTCTGGAGTTCCTAAAGACAAGATCCGCTACGTCACCCTCGGTCTCGGAATATCTGAAATCATCACCTCCATCTCCTGTGTGAGCAAATCTCGTCGGTGTCTGCCCTCTCTAACCTGACTCTGTTCCCCTTTGGTGCTTCATGTTAAGCAAAAGGCAGGCAGGTCAGGGATGTGTCGCTTGTGTGTTTGTGAGAAGCAGGGCAAACATGGCGGAGGATGTAGAATAATAGTAGTGTTATTGTTGGTTGGAGCTGCCTCGCTTTTACATACAGGGTTCCCAGTTTTCTGCTGTGAGGATAAATGTGGAAAAATGAGATTAAAGGAGAAAAAATATTTGTATTACCAGATTTTATTCCATATTCCATTGTCTAAATATTGTATGTGTCCTTCTCCCTACCTTTTTGTGTTCTCTAAAAGAAAACAAGAAAAAGAGGAGCTTTCCTCCGTTTTATTTCTTTCTTGCCTTCATTCTTTCCTTCCTCCCTTCTCTCATTCCGTCTTCCATTTTCAGTCTTTTTCTTGTTTTCTCTTACTTCTTTTCTGTCTTGAAAGCTGCCTCCATTTCTTTTCTCCTTTGTGTCCTAACTCTATTCCTTCCTTTCTGCAATCCTTCCTTGCAGTTTCGTTTTTGTGCTGGTGCAAACTCTGCCGAATAGACACACGACTTCCAATTGATAATGTTTGTAATTTACACTTTAAAATGACTGTAAAGGATCAAGATCCGAGAGTCTGGAGAAAAGTCTGAAAATGTTTTATGAGAAATAATGTTTAGGAACTTTACATGCTAAAAAAATGAGAAAATTGAAATCTTCCCAATTAAAGCTCATTGTACAAAATTTTATCTAAAACTGGCCACTCATTTTTTTTTCTTTTTATTTGTTTTCTTTTGTTTCTAACAGAGCCTTCTGATCGAGCACACGGGGAGGAGGCCGTTATTCTGGGGAGGGTACGCCATCATATCTGCTATCTGGATTGTGGCAACAGTAATGTTGAACCTAAAGGTAAACATGACAAGAATGTAGTAAAAGGAAAACATAAAATCATTACAGAGAGATCACAAAATTCTGGTTACCTTGAGCAACTCACTGGTGAGAATCCCCCCACCCCAATATTTCCTACACATTAAAGTTTTCTACACTTCAAATATGGGCATAACTTACACAACCAAGGCACAAAGGATAAGGTAAAATACTGATTAGCGAGGAGGAATGTTGTAAAGGAGACCGAATGATAGATACGAGGCCATTGATGTTATCTTTGAGCTGCCAGAGAATCCAACTGTCAGTGAAAACAGTGGACACGTTAAATCTATTCGGCACACACATTGCATTAAAAATGAAATGGACAAACAGTAAATGTAATTGCTGTGTCAAGCATTATAATGTGTGTCACTCCTGCAGGACCTCAGCTGGGTTCCCTACGTTACTTCTTCTCTTATCTTCCTCTTCATCGTCTCCTTTTGTGGAGGACCTGGTGAGAACTTCGCAACCGCACATTAAACCTTCGGTTCATTTTGAGAGGAAAAGCTACATGTTGCACAGAGCCTTGAAAAAAATATTCATAGTCTTTCAGGTTTTTACCATTTGTCAGGTTAGAACCACAGGCCTCAAATTTTGTGTTTGGTTAGACTTGATGAGCTCAATTCAGAACTGAAATTAAAACGAGGAATGTTTTTTTTTTTTTTTTTTGTATAGTATAGTGAATTGGAAACCAGCAAATCATACAGTGGAACTACTGGCCATCCACTGCAAGTGCAAGAATTTTCTTGTTAAATCCAATATGGCAGATAGATGAAAAAGCAACTGAGGAATATACAGTCTCTCCTTTAACCTTCATGTTTGTGCTGATCTATCACTTAATTCTAATCAAATAATTTGCAGTTTTGTTGTTGCATAGCGACAGAAATCTGGTAAAGATCACTCTTTGCTCTTCCAGGCGCCGCCACAGCCACACTCAGCGCCGAGCTCTTTATTCAGTCCGATCGTCTGGCAGCGTTCATTCTCATGGGGCTGCAGCGTTGGTTCATGTTCGCCGTGGTGGGCCTGATCTTCCCGTTCATCATTGTGCGTACAGTCACCCCCCTGACCCCGAAGCAACCAGCCTGCATGCCGCACACTCGACGACGAATCTAACCAACACAGCTCTGCTTGTCCACCCTTTCTCCGCAGGACGCTTTCGGCTCGTACTGCTTCACGGTGTTTGCTGTCGTGTCCCTGCTGGGCAGCTTTTACACCTTCTTCCTTCTGCCTGAGACCAAGGGGAAGACTCTGGTGGACATTTCGGAGGAGTTTAAAGCCATCACGGTCTGTGGGAAATCCTTCCTGGAGAGAGAGAGAGTGGAGACCAAGTTGTAAATGGCATCACGAGAGATGCTTTAAATCAGGGGTCCCCAAAGTCAGTCCTGGAGGGCCAGCATCCTGCATGTTTTAGTTCTCTCCCTGGTTTAACGCACCTGGTTCAAATGATGGCTCATTAGAAGGCCTGAGAAGAACTCTGACATGCTGAAAAGAAGAACTAAAACGTGCAGGATGCCGGCCCTCGAGGACCAACTTTGGGGACCCCTGCTTTAAATGGTAAAAACGTACACCGAATACCAAGATTTTTCCTGGACAGATTGAAGATGGATTCAAACAAAGCATTTAGGGATGTAGGATGTACCACACCTCAGTTTTCCACATCTGGAAATTAAGTACAAATAGTCATTCTTTGTCAGTTTTATTCCACAAATCATTTTATCTGCAATGGATCACTACTCAATTCTTGTACCCAGTCACCGACCTCCATACCGGTGCAGTTGAGCTCGAGTTGTCTCTCTCACACACACACACACACCCCCACACACCCCCCCACACACGCAGCCTGTTGCCTGTGCTGCGGCGGCTACATGATCTTTGTCTGCAATGTGTTTTTCACCGAGTTGTCAGATCTCCACTGTCTCATCCTATCCAGTAATAAATCATCCACTGTTGCCTCTGGACTCTGTCGTGTTTTGATAAGACACCTAACAGGAATGAAATTAATGGAGACTCTCCCAGAAAGTCTGACTGCAGTGGAACAGGACGCTGTTTTTTCTTATCGGTCTCTGTCTTTTTCAGGGTCTTGAAACAACTCTGAGAGCTCCGGGTCCAGTTCAGCGGTGGTGCTCATACTTCCTTCTTCTTGGAAGTATGAGCACCTTTCATAGAGGAATTTCATATTTGTAGATTTTTCTGCAGTCGCTCTCTCAGCACCAATCCAGAAAGGGAACACTCAGCAACACATAATACAGTTTCTCAGCAGAAGTATAAATTGCACAGTTTGCTCTTTGTCAAGTATCAACTGCAAATTTTACCGTACTTAATTTGGAATTTATGTGAGGTGTGAACAAAATTCACAGCTTTATCCTCGACCTGGTCGTCATGACGTCATGCTTATTTACCGATATCCTTTAATAAACCTTTACAAAACAGCTGGATTCATACTGAGATTACTTGACAACCAGGTGGACTCAGTTTACTCTATTTTATTTTAAGCTGTCAGAGTAAATCGGGTGTAAACACAAACGCACACCACACTTTTCAGATTTTGGTTTTAATAAATTACGAAATAATGTTTTCCCTTCAATTAATTGAGGATCTCGAGTCGTGTTTTTGTTGTGAATCTTAAAATTGAAGCGTTTTCCACAGTTAATAACTTGCATGCTAAATGCCTCTATATATGAGTTACCTCTTATTTTACCAAACAATTAGTTAATTGTCATCCTGGAGGAGCTGTCGTTACATGATACAGTAAATATGATCTCCTAAAATGGATCCAGTCTTACTTAGAGGAGCCAGTGGTTTGGTTTTTAATCGTTCATCCAGTGTTTTGGCTTGGCAGGCTTACAAAAAGGGCAGTACAGTCATTCAAAAGTAGATGGCGCTGTTACTCTTCTGCTGCACTCCATCAGTGCATCCTACTTTGCCCAAGACTGCAACTCAAAATTGTTTTCATTTACACACACACCCACTTGCTGTTCTGTGTAAGCAGGTGAATGTGATAATGAAATGACACAAATCACATATTACACCTGGCGTTCAAAAAAGACTCCTGATTGGATTGCTGAAGATGATCTAAGTGGAAGAGGATGAGGAGCGGACGTCAGGGGAATTTAGAGGGTCGCTCTGAACACGTGCACATGAACTGTGGTCATAATTAATATGAAACACCTCATAACCTTCTCATAGTGACTCCAGAGAAGCTGCAGAGATCCACACACAGCTCAGCTGGGGGAAGCTGTATAGACGCCAAACCGCAAACCGGGACTTCATGGAATATTGGCAAAAAGAAAGCCATTGGTTAAAGAAAACCAACAGAATCTACCCATAAGTCAAACATTTGGTCAAGTTTTGGTCAAATTTGGTCAAATAAAACCAAATTTGAATGCTTTGGTCTTAATGCAAAAATACTGTGGGGACTGCAAACTAACTTCCTCAATATGCGATTGCATCAGTTAAGCATAGTGACGGCAGCATCCAAAACGAGCAAGAACTTCACAGCTTTCAGCTAAGTACAGGTCAATCCTGGAAGAAAATGTGCTAAACACTTTAAACGGCTTCTTTCTTCTAGCAGGGCAACAAAACGACACGAAACATGCAGCCAACTCTAAAAAGGAATAGTGTAACTTAAAGCTTATTCACTTGAAAGACTCAGTCAAAATCCAAACGCAAATCCACTCGATAATCTGTGTCAATACCTGAAAGTTGCTGTTCCCAGAAGAACACCAAAAAACAAAACCTAACGGTATTAACTGAAGTAGCTAAATACAAATGCAAGCAACACTCACGAGTTTTACATGCAAAGATTGCTGAAAACTAACAAAAGATTTCAGATTATGCTGTGATAAAATGTGAAAAAGTTCAAGAAATATTCACAATTTTGCAATGCGCTGTAAATATGTCTCATTTTGCTACACAGTGTGAGTCTCTTGATGGCATCTACCCAAGTCAAACTCTCAGACACGTTGCCCTAGAGTGTCTCTGACATAATGATGATTAGCTGGAGGACTAAACAGCTCATCCATCATCATCTGCTAAAGAGAGCGCGAAGCAGGAGAAAACCAGCCCAAAAAAAAAGAGAAAAAAGAAAGGCACAACTTAAGCCTAATTAACGCGCTTCATGGAATCTCTCCACCAAATGCTGAATTGCATTAAGCTTCATTAGCTGTTGTGATTACCTACAGGTGCCACACAGATGGAGCCACCCCTCGAGACCAGAGCTAACTCCCATAAACTCAAAGGAGTTAGGAGAAGCGGTGGGGGCTGACATCTTGAACCAGATGGGTCCTTCTGGCAGAGTGACTCTAAGATGCCCCAGCATGCAGTGCTCCTTCGTGGCAAAGTGCCCCTTTTGGTGCTGTTCGATCTGCGGCTCAACCCAAACCTGGCAACGTTTCCTCCAAGCCACCTGTCAGACCGAGTGAACGTGGCAAATGGATAACTGTTTCTAACATACATGTTGAATCGGAGCCCCTTGTGGAGGAAGGCAGCCAATTAAGGTCTCCACATGTCATAACTGATATTTGTATGATTTAAAAATCCATGTCCTTTTCAGTATTTCCTTGGGGAAGTTTAGAGCGACTTGGTAAGAAGAAAAAAGAGAGACAGATGGACAGCAGGGTTGCTGTCACAGGACATTAATGCGTCCACCTCAGGAGAGCAGCGAGCCCGTCCCACAAAGGACAGCCGAGTCGAAACAGAGCGGTGTCTGTGAGAGGAGGATGATACGACTCTGCCCTCCTGACCCTTTTTTTTTTACACAGACTTACAGAGCGATTATACCTGACATGGTAAGATACGGTGTCAGAATATGGGGGATTACTGCCGCCATTGAAGAAGGGAGGTCGGAGAGGGTAAATATCTCTCTGAAGTTGCAAACATTAAAAAACTGCAGCATGTGCCCTTGTAAAAAGTGATTTCTTGCTTGATGTTTGTGCATTCTTGCCACAGTAATTGAACACACATGATGGTCCTGTGGGTGGAGGCGGTGCAGCGAGGCCTCATTCCGTCTGGTCACATGCCTCCCTCGTTCAGCGAGGCCAGTCAGCGAGTCGCTGTTGCTGTCAAAAGACAAGTTGCTTATGTGTGCATTTGTGACAATTTGGCATTCATCTGTTATAAAAATAAACCTAAACCCAGCTATTTTTATTTGCTAAATTGCAGCCGTTTCTCGAGAACCAACTCAAGGTGATGACCTTCACTCACATATGTTCACGTTAGCAAGTGAAATTTGAAGCAGCATCGTAATACATCAGCCAAAATGGCAAAGCTTGTGCAGAAGTGGATCTTTCGAATAGGCAATGTTCCTACTAATGCATCCAAATCAGTTTCAAAGTGGCTTGAGAACAACCGAGTCAAGGTCCTGCGTTGCCCGTCACAAAGCTTTAATCTCAGCACCATAGACTTGGTTGGCAGAGCAGAAAAGGTGTGTGAGAGTCAGCTGGCCCACAATCCAGACTCAGTTACAGCTGTTCTGTCGGGAGGAATAGGCTGAAATTCCAGCAAACCCTTGTTTGATGGAAGATGGGAAGCTTTAGGAAGGAAATCCAAGATGGCTGACCCATACAGTGGTAAATGCAATTCTCCCAAACATTCAGAAAGTTCAAAACAAACCTCTAAATTTGGGCAAAGTTTATAAACAACTGAAAATATTTGTGGTAACCCAAAGTGACGTAAAACGAGAAACTCTTATTCTGAAAGTGTTGGGAAAAGAAGTGAAGATGGGATTCATTACTTTCCTCTGCAACATAAGGAACACATTAAGATTTTCCACCAGTTGTTAATGTGTTTATGATTTTTTTTCTCAATGGCTGGAGCATGTGTAGACTTAAACATCATCTTAGGAGCAAATACAAATGTTTAGCCTTCACTCTGTCTGACTGGTTCAGTCTCAGAGATCAACAAACCTTCCTCTTTCTGGCTGTAATTCTGAAAGCGTAATCTAACATCCTGCAGAGACAGAACCGGCGCCATTATGGCCGCACATCATCGTCTGTCCTGACCGTGGCAACTGAAAGCATCCTTGATGCACCTCTCGGATTATCCACCCGCCTTGGATGTGGCATGGTCTGAGAAACATATGGCAGCAATCTGTGCCCCCACCACCCTCGCTGTGCCGCCTCCATTTGCTTTTAATTAAACACATGGAGACACTCCACACAAACACAGACTTTGGTGAGGCACTAATAAAGAAACTAATGAGGGTTAGTGATGATGATGTAAAAGGAAGTAAGTGTTCAAAAGACAACTTTGTCCTCTCTGCACTCCCAATTTTAAGGACTGATTATAAACTGGGAATCGTCTGGATTTATAGCCCAGGCTATCAGCAACCCAACATAATAATGGGGTTCACATGCTTAAAACTTCTAAATATTTGGTGTCTTGCTTGTTTTCCCTCCACATCTAGGAGCTACCCAAGTGTTTGAGTAGACTTGAAAACTGAAATGTACTTGAGATAAGGTAAACACTCTTATTCCCCAATTATTCCCAACAGAGTGAGTGGGTCTGTGACTTCAAGTCATCAGGACGGCATTCATACACCTTGCTGCAAATACAGTGGCATGTGGATTATGGGAGCCAGCGAGAGTAATCCCTTCACCACATGGACATCAGAAGCAATCCGATCTACAGTATGACACTGCTTAACACTTTGCAATACAACCTGTCAGCTAATTTATGCCAATGGTTAACCCTCAGACACAGGTGGACTGGCAATCCGGCCATCGGGGTGGCTGGGATCAGTTCCAACCCCACTGGTAACCTGAATGGGACACGGCAGCTTTGGAAAATAAATGAATGAAAATATGGATTTTCATTCATTTATTTTATCTCCAACACAGAGAAACGCCTTGGATTTTCAGTTTAAGAACCACATGTAAAATTTAATTTTGTAGCCCAGCACAAAGGAATCAGATTTGTGACTTCAGCTGAATCAGTTCTGATTCTAAACTCTACAAAAGCTTTTACTCCAACCAGGAGGATGAACTTAACGACGGGGGGCCAACACCAAAACCAGGTTTCATTCATCTCAAAAGAATTCCCGTCTCAAAAACATCTCAGGAGTTTGTGTGAAGACTTTTATGAACCTTTAAACCTTTGTCACCTTTTGCATTGGGTGGTCATTATATTCCCGTGTGAAACATGCACTGGGAACATAACGTGTAAAGCATTCCAGTCGGAGCAATCGTCCGACATAAAAGTTAATTGGTGTAAAATTGAAAAAATATCAGCGGTTAGAGTGAATAATACTTTTGGAGTATTCACACTTCTCTGCTTTTCTAGTAGGTAATTACAGTCTGGAAATGATTTGCGTGTTCTGTTCACAGTGTGCGTTTCACACAGGAAGGTCATCAGTGGCGCACCACCTCCTGCCTCTTTTTTCCTGTGTAAATAGTTATCAGCTGCTGTGTGAATAACCACCCAGGTCAAAAATCGGAAAGGTTGAAAAGGCTTATAAAGCAGAGCTCACATAAAATGATTTCACATTTTTTGGGACTCGTGTTCTGTTTGTATACGTTTTTAATTTCGATTTCTGTTTTCAAAAGTTCCAATTCATGAACAATAAACCAATCACAGAAAAGGCTATTCAACAATTTCATTAACTGCTTTTTTACAGCATTGCTTTCGGTCCTTAAGGTAATTTGCTTGACGTATTGAAAGAATGATTCATTATACTGTAACTGAGATAGAATCTTGAACAGGGAAAGGTTAAAGTCTGTAAGAAAAGTAGATTAGACTGAAGACGCACTGGAAAGGTTATGGAAGACAGAGATAACATTAACATTTACGCTGTGACCAGGAATGTCCCTGACTAAAGTCAGTTCTCTATACCTGTTTGTCTACAGTCAGACTTTCTGCCAGATGTATCCAGTGAGCTTTACGCTTTCAATCAGTTCAGCCATTTTTTTTTTAAATGCTCATGTGTTTAAAGGTTGCAGAATGGACCTACAGATCATGAACATTAGCTTGTCGATGCATAAATCTGGGTTTTCCCTTAAAATGTTAGTTTTTCAATCACAATGACTGTGTGCATCTAGGGTAGCTAGACATTAGTCATAAAATTTTAGGACGTTTATAAAGCAAAACCTTTTGTATTCATGTCGTCTGCAGTGAAAATGTCCCACACAAATTCATCATCAACAAGTCATATGAAAACGGGGGAAACATTAGCATTAGCATAGGCATTGCATGAAAAGGTCTTCAGCAGAAACCAAACAAGAGTTTATTGAAGACTGTACATGTAGAGTCAAATATACAATTAAAAACCGTACAGTAGGCCTGCCCTGGGAAAACTTCTGTTGGGACAAAATATGTCCAAACCCCTGCACCCCTCGAAAAAAAAACATAATGCAGCAATCTGATCATCATTCATGACGGACTTAATACTGGTAAAATGCACAGTGTTATTTTATTACATATGCATGTCACTGATTTCAGGTAATTTTGAGATTAGGACTAAAATCCCATTCTTAAACCACTAAATCTGGTACGGAGCACAAAATAATTAAACTTTCAGGTGTCTCCCTGGTCCATCACACAGGAGTGTCGAGTGTTAGCATGAAGTCAAGTTCTAAAGAATGTGCTAACAGTATTTTTTGATGGAAGACACACATCTAAATGTTGCAAGACATCGGCCTAGGAAGACCGGACTTTCAAATCCCGGGTCTAAAAATAGAGCGCAGACAGATATGAATATTACATTAGCATGTCACTGGACAAAACAAACCAATAAACCAATGCAGGGGAAAGGAATGTCTGACTGCCCCAAAAACACACATTTAAAAAGGAAAACAAAAAACAACATCGCCTGGTTTTAATAACTAAAACCTTTATTTAACATTTTTTTCGTCTCACTGAGGCTGATGCAATAATCTCCTGTTTCTTAGCAGGACAATGGACAGAGTGTGTCGGACTGTGACTGCACCCATCACCAGCTAACGATCCAGTGGAGGATGACTCCAATCAGCCCCCGCACCACAACGTCAGTCATGTTAGACGCTCAACGGATTGAGAGCGGAGTTGTTTTGCACTCGATCACCAACGTGTTGTTCTGAAATACTCCTTTATTCCAAATGCAGCACCAAGTCAGCCAGACAGCACATGGATGAGTTGTTTTGTTACGTTCTAGCGCTACGTTATAGATATTTACCTCATTCCATCTTTACAAAATATAAAAATATGGGCCCACATTTACAATCATATTTACAGTGACTGTTTTTTTTTTAATTTAGGTGAAATTAATACTCCATTTAGCTATGTACAGGTTATGAACTTTAGCAGAACATAAGATCCATCCTATATCTAGGTCACACTGACTGAAGATGTAAAACTGTACCAAACGGACTATATTATGTCTCTCTTTGTAGCAAAGAAAGAAAACGATGTTTAAGAGAAATTGCACATCAGCTTTTGATAAACACGTATAAAACTGCACATGGAAATATGAAATACTAAAATGATTAACCATGCTAACCATGTTTCATGATTTGCCAGCTTTGATTCATTGCCGACTTTCAACTACTTGATAACTTGCACTCAAAAACACAACTTTTCTTTGTTCCTAATAGAGGATGTTAGTGTACTCAAGCTAAACAAAAAGAGGTGTCCCGTAGAAAAGGTCCGGATGTTAAGAAATAATGCAGTTCTTGCTTTTCCTGCGTTTGCGCGTGTGCAGCTGCCCGCTGCGGTTGGGTCCTCCGATTCCTGCGTTGTTGTACTTGTGAACCATCTCCTGGTTGTTGATGTAGCGCAGCTGAATGGGCCTGGGGATGGGCTCGCCCAGGAAGTAGCCCTCATCCTCGGATTCAGAGGACGAAGAGCAAGTGGAGCACCAGCCGTCGTCGTAATACTCGTCCCAGGAGTACTGGCTCAATCCAGTGCGCCTGTTTTCTGCGGGGTTCTGCAGACAGAGGTCTGAAGTGGTCCGGGGACACTGCCTGAAGAGTTGGGGCTGGTATCTTCCCCTTCCTCCGGCACCAAACTGACTCGCGGCGCTCCTGGGCGGTGGGAAGCGATCGTAATCTTCTCGCACGCTCAGCTGGGGTCTGTCTTGGGGTCTTACCCTGCGATCGGCCACCAAGTTTAGAGCGTTTTCAGACCGAGAACGGCGGGATCGTCTCTGGCGGTGATGGTGATGCCGACGCTTCTGAGGAGTGTCTTCTGCGGCGTCTAACCGGACGCTTGCCCCGCATACGCCAACGCCGCTCACTCTGCATTCGCTGATGGGCGGCAGGCGTGCGGCATTGGCGCTGCTGACCATCCTGTCCTCCTCCTGGTAGGCGAAGGCAGGAGGTAAATGAGTCATGGCAGCACTAACTCTCATTCCTGAGGGGTCACAATACTGCATCTGGTACTGGGAAGACCTGGGTGGGTTCATTTCCAGGTAGGGCTGGCTGGCGTTGAGGCTGTGAATAGACTCGGAGCTACGGAACTGAGTGGATGAGTTCAGGGTGTCCATGTTGCTTTTCTCTGACACATTCATTCCCGAGTCTTTACTCAGGTCTGGCATGGAGAAACGGGAGAGGTGATCCGGATTCTTTCCCCCGCCATTAGCCGAGTTACCTGGGAGGGAGCAGAGAAGAATAAAGAGCGATCAGATTATGCAAATCAAGTCTCAAAATACTGAGAAGTGAAAAGTATCTGTCCTCCTTACAGATTTAGTCTTTTTGTCAATGAACAAATTTTAAAAAAGAATAAATATTAAATGATGATGTAAACAATAATTGAGCCCTGATGCTTACTGGTTGTGCCATCAGCCATTGTAGCAACAGCTGCCATGAAGCATTTGTGATAAGTGACGGTGAGTTTATTTGCATTGCAGTGGACGAATTTTGACGCACTCTTTTTTGAAGAATTGTATTATTTAGCCACACTTTAGGGTTTTTGTCCATCAGCGGGTTATGCCACAGCCTCTAAGGTGGATTTAAACCAAGACCACCCCTAAACTCTTATTTTCCTTTTTTTTTTTGTTTTTTTGTTTTTTGAGCCAATGAGAAATGGATTTCCTGGCGGGGTTTGGAAAACTGTCCGGATATTTGTGCCAGACATTCTCCTTTAAGATTTCATAGTGAAAGCAGCATTCATGGTTCCATCAATTATGGCAGATTGGCCAGGTCTTAAAGCAGCAAACCAGCCCCAGACCGTCACACCACCACCACGTTTGACTGTATGATGTCAATGAACTGAAATGATGTGACGGTTCAGGTTCAGATGGTAGAGCACAGAATGTATTCCCTATGTTTTTATTTTATTTTTTTAACTAAGATGAGCCCTTGTTTTCCTTTTATTCAGCATCTCAGCATTCAAACCCTGATGTAATTTTTGCCCAGGGAATTTCCTATTGTTGGTTCAGGAACACTGACATTAATTGAGGTGAGTAAGTCCTGTAGTGCTTTAAATGTTGCTCTGTGTTTAGTTGTTACTTCCTGTATGAATTGCCAAGAGTAATTTTGGTTAAATGGCCCCTTCGTGACATGGTTGCCCCGGTTCATTGTTTTCTTCATTTCTGGTTAATGGCTCCATTCAAGAATGATACTGTCAATGTCTTTGTTTCTTATTTGTTCTTGAATTTATTTGGATCAGGAGGGGAGTTCTGTGAGGCGGAATCTCGGAGGCTTAGAAACTGCAGCTCCGAGAAGGAGCAGCGCCTCGAAGGCGGAGCTATGTCCCACCCAGGCGTTTTGCACGAATGGTCGCCATGGGAGATTAAAGGATTTCTCAAACATGCAAGAAAGAATCAAAGCAACACTCCAGGCACGTGTTTGATGAGGGAATAACATTATAATATGACTTAAGGCAAAACATTTCGATTTTACATAATACTGCTCTTAGTTCAATCTGAAACATTTAAATGTAATGGAACAGGGAATAAACCACACCTACCTGTAGCATTGGACAAAGCCAGGGACTCCATGGAATCTCTCGGGGTCTGCTCCAGTGGGGTCAGCTGTTCTGTGAAGCTAAGTGCATTAATGGGATTCCTGCTCCTCGCCACCTGAGCAGTTGTCTGAGCCCCTCCGTCTCTGTCCCTCTGAAACCCGTGCAAACTGATCGAACGCTTGTCTGAGGAAAATCCATTGTGTTGTACTTCGGTGAAGCTCTTCTGGGTCCTCAGTTTGGGTGGGTAGTACTCCTCCGGAGCTGCCGGCTGGAGCCAGCTCTCGTTGAAAGACTGGCCCTTCATGGCGGAGATGGGGGGCCGCTTCAGACCACCGTTCTCATTGATCCTGTGATCGTGCTGCTGGTTACTCTGTCCGGGGGAGACGGTGCTATAGGAACTCCTTACGTTGCACTGGCTGAGGATCTGGAGAGGGGTGGGGTCGCCTGTCGGGTCGGGTTGCGGCTCGTAGCCGTAGCCGTCGCAGACTTGCTCCTGGTTCTGCCAGGAAGGCGGCTCGCGAGTCAAACTGGCCGTCTGGCTGGAGAGACTGAGCAGGTCCATTTGTAAAGACAGAGGGTCCACCTCGCCAGAGTGCCTCTCCGGTGGCGCTCCCCCGCCGCTCTTTGACGTCTTGGTGCTGCGTCTGGACTCCCTGGTGGAGCGAGCGCTTTGGAAGGCCGAATCGGAGGAATCTGAGCCGTTGGGTTCTTCCCCCAAACTGCAGGAGCGCGAGCAGAAGATCTGCCCCTGTTTGGGCAGGAAAGGCCGACCGAGCAGAGAGCGTTTGCAGCGGGCGCAGCAGAAACAGCCCTCGGTGGCGTGCCAGTGCTGCCCGTCATACGTCATCTGACCTTGATCAATTCCTGCATGGTAAATAAAAAGAAAAAAAAGACAAGAGTATGTGAGATCACACGCATTCAAATATACTAACCCCTACCACAAATTTAAATGCCTTAAATGATTGTTCAATGGAATATTTAAATATGCGTACTTGTGTGAAAAGCAGCCCATTTGTAAGTAGTTTGCTGACTGAGAAAATGGAGCTGGAGGTGGAGGTGGAAAGCTAAGTGCTGTGTGGCAAACTCATTACACAGCTTGCCCAGGGCAGCATAAACACGCAGCTTTTTCAGAATATTTTCAGTCGATGGGGGGAAAGAAAAACAGCTATTTGCTAATGACTGCCATCTGGTTGTAAAGCGGCCTCTGGTGGTTCAGTACTTCTTTAGTTAAATACTTTTACAGCATCCTGCCTGTTAAATAATTAAAATAAACCACCTAAAAAAGATGGGATTTTACTCACTCCTGTGATACCTGATGATAATCACATCAATGCTAACAGCACAAGACAGGCCTTGATCCAGTGACTGTGCTCATTGGTCTTCAAAACATTATTTCTTCACTAATGCTCAGGCTGTTTGAATGGCTTCTAAAAGTTTCTTTTTGACTACTTTCTCATTCCTCTTCCACCCAGCCCCTTGAACTTAACCGCGGCGGCACAATTGGCCCCAAATGCCTTCCTACGGCCGACGCCGTTCCATTAAGAAGTGTTGAAAACCTGTGCAGAAGCAGCATACCGATGTGCTCCCCACACGAGTCGCAGTACTCAGCGTAGAGAGACTCGAAGCAGGAGCAGCAGTAGGGCCGTCCCTCCTTCATGATGTACCGCTGGCCGCCCAGCACCGTCTCGCACTCGAAGCAGCAGAAGTGCTTCATGTGCCAGTGGCGGCCCTCCGCCTCGGTGCACTCATCCGCAAAGATGATCTGAGGAAAGGAGAGATAATGGTTGATTGCAGCCTGGGTTATTACTCAGTGCTGAACGACAACACAGAGACTTCGCTTGCCTCTCTCTCTCTCCTTCTCTAAACGCTCCGCTTTACCACTGCTGCTTCAAACTCTGAGATCATCCCTCTTTGCGTCTGGGTTGAGTAGGAGGCTAATTTGAGTGGGGAGATAGTGCAAGCTAGGTGGTACATTTGTTTTTAATTGAACTGTTGTTAAAACCGTCAGGGTGCCTCTTAAGTGCTGCAGTGTCCCTGTTCCCATTTGTACAGTAAGTAATTTACCGTTAATGTTCAGGAGATCAGGCTACTGTAAGATGACCCCATTAAACAGGAAAGCCTGTTAGCAACAGACAGCTGTACGCAGATGCTTTATAAATAGGCTTTCAGACACGGTTACATCTTTAGCTATTTATAGACGGCAGTGGCGGACATTCACGGAGTACATTTACTCGAGAACTGTACTTATTAAGCAACATTTTTGAGTATGTTTACTAATATCATCAGGCGGTTCCAGAAAGTTACAAGGTTCTGTGAAAACACTCAGAAAACAACACAGCAATGTACTGATGTTGGAATTTTTTTTTTTTTTACTTTTAAATACCAAAGTATTTTTCAAAAGAGTACTTTAATTTGAGTAAACTTTCGACCTATGAACGTTTACTTGTAGTTGAGTAATATTTGACCATTAGCATTAATACTTTTTCTCAAATGCTAGAGTTGAGTACTTCGTCCACCACTCATAAACGGTCATCTGTCTGCAGCCAGGTTGTGCCTACATGCATCTACCTCGTCGCAGGCTGTGCAGCGCGGCTTCAGTCTCTCGGCGTGGTGACGGCCGCAGTAGATCTTCCCGTCCTGGTAGAAGTAGATGAGGTCCACCAGGAGCTCCTTGCACGTGCTGCACACGAAGCAGGCGGGGTGCCAACACACACCGTGGCCGGCTCGAGATGCGAACACAGCAATGTCGCCGCCGTTTATCTGGCCTCCACACTGCGAAGAACAAACAATTGTTGGAACTTTATTCCATCAAGTAAATCCCCGAGTAACTATGATTACAATATTATGACCAAGTAAGTCCACTTTGTGCGCTTCTAAGTCCTACCAGGAAGTTGAGCTGTTTGCGTTTGCAACTATTAATGCAAATTCACCCATCATTCGAAAATGTTCTTGTCACCCGTCATCGAAACTTTTCTGCAAATCTGACCAATCACTTTCTGTATTCTCTTCTTTTCTGATGAACCCCTGTCACTTTGACCAATCCGCCCTTCTAATTTAATTTAACTTTCTGTTTCACAACATGTCTCGAAAGCTGAATTTTGCCTTTTTTTGTGCAAAAACCATCTAGAGATGTTCTGTAGGATTTGTTTATACTGTTTATGCAGTTCATGTTGACTTGAAAAACGACGCTGCAAAAATCTGTAATTTTAGGCCACACAAATGACAGAAAAAACATCACAACATCCTGGAGGAACTGGTCTCTGTAGGATTAAAGAAGGAAAGTGGCCATCTAACCAAGTGTGACCATCAGTTCAGCAAAAGCACACGTTTTGAATGATGGTCACCTCACCAGTTAATTATTCTGCAGAGAAAAATTATTCTCACATGAAAATCATTTAAATCCACAACAAGAACATCCCAGCAAACTTAATTATTTATTTGTAGATGCGCAATTTTCAAAGGTCCTGTAAATTAATTAACTACGTCTAGGACAACATGTCCTCACTGTGCATGGTAAAGTTAAAAGTTCGTGCCAGAAAAGTTAAAACTTGAGAGAACACACACGGCTTGTTTGGTAAGGATTTCAGAGCAAGACATCTTCTTTCTAAACAGAATGTTGCAGCACTACTGAAGGAACCAAACGAGAAGTAGCATTCAGTTTTTAAGATTCTCCAATTTGGGACAAACTTCCAGAAAACTGAAAAACCAACCAAAACACTAAGTTCCTTTAAATCAAGGGAAAAGCCCCCACCTATTTAGAGTTGCTTTTGATTAGAAACAACTGAAAAACGATTACATTTTGGTCTGGATGACTGTTTTTGTTACTCTGTATCCTGCTACTGTAGTGTCACATTTTGTTTTGGTTTTGTTTGTTAATTGTGTTGCATTTTTTATCACATGAAACACTATGAACTGCCTGAAATGTGCTATACAATTAAAAGTAATTTAAATCTAAAACTGAGCACAGGACCTGGGCACCTTTCAGTCTCTGTGTCAACCATGAACAAAGTTTCTAGATTCAAATAAGACGACTTCAGTCTCTCGGCTCACCCAGCAGTAAATACAATGCAGAATGGCTGAAAAGGAAAAGTGCTGCAACGGACCAGTTAAAGTCCAAAGTTACTTTGCTGTTCTGGATCCTCGGTGGCTCAAGCACTCTTGAACCAACAAGTCCACCCATAAAAATCTGCAAAGGGGGAAATCATTTTCCACAGCACTGTAAGTTCGAGCGAACACAAAGTCTGTTGCTGGGAGGTCAAAAGACGGATAAAGACTAAAACCAAGAAATTGTGATGGACGTTCTACCAATTCTTTTACTGGATATGTGGTTTGATTTGTGCGAGCTAAATGGACAAGACCCACACATGCACTTCAGTTCAACCTGCTCTCCACACAGTCGATGCTAAACTGTGCAGCTTTGTTGTTAAAGGAACGCTCCATTACACTCACTAGTCCCACAAGGATGCTAAAGGAGAACGTATAAGCAATATATTGACCATTTCACAGAACACTGGGTACTACTGAGAAATAACACGGATGTTTGAACGCTGACCTTGCTCTCAAAGACAATACGTCACGCTCAGATTTTAAATCACTAGAACAGGGTCGGAAGGCCAGGATGGCAGAGAGAAAAACTTGGACACATGTCTGCAGCAGGCTCTATGAAGGAAGACTGAGGCGAGATGGGAAAGGTCAGGACGTCGCTGGAAAAGCCAGACAAATGTTGTGTCTCTGGCCTTCACGTGTCAACGCAAAGCAGCTGTCCTATACATCACGCCAGCAGACCGTTCCATGTGTCGGCGGCACGATACATAGCTTTCATTCCACGGGCCACATGACACAATTTGAGCCACGTCGCGCTCGATCCCGTCACGCCACTCAGAAGTGAAAACAGGCCTCACGGTCAAGAATTATGCCTTTGAGGGTTTTAAAAGTAAAAAAAAAAAAAAAATCAGGCACCTGCTCGCAGATGACCCCCATCATCGTGACGGGGAACGGACGCACGTTGCCGCGGCCCAGATTCTCCCGTTTCCGTTGGTTGCTGAAGAGCTTGAGCTCTCGCTTCTCCTCGTCATCCAGGCTGTTGCAGTAGCGTACCTGGACACAAACATGATGCATCGTATCATCAGCCTACTGACTTGGGTTGCTGCTCTGTGGAGGTCAAGGTTGACCAGGGAAGGATAAAATAAAGTACTAAAGATGTAGTTATAACAGTTAAATTGTTGGTAAAGGATTCTGTCCATCTTCGAAAACAATCTGAATGTATAAATTAAAAGTTGCCGACCTCAGTGTCCTGATTGCAGGATTATTACTTCCTCCCTATAGAACCATGATATTGATGTGTCCACTTCAACCCTCCCATCCATGTTGGAACCTTTCAATTGGTTGTGAGGCGTAAAGAACATGTGCAGATCATAAAATCAAAGCATCACCTGAAGTATCATGATTCTGTTGTGTTCGTGTTTTGGATTTGTTCTATATTTGATATTTTATGTTGTTTATTTATATCCACTTAGGTCTTGACATTTTCTATTCTGTTTCCCTGCGTTTATTATTGTCCCAAATATCTTGACATATTAATTCATTAATTAATTTTGTTTTTAGCTTATTCTTGCGTCTTGTTTCTTGCACACTGTATTTACTTCTCTTAAGATTATTGTCAGACCTGTTCCTCTTCTAGCTGTAGTTTCCTTCAGTCTCGGTTTTCCTCCTGTGTTTGTCAGCTGTTCCCCATCACCCAATTTCCCTTTGCCTGTTTTCAGCCTCATTTGCCTCTAAATTAGTTTCTCTGATTCCACTGGGATTTTCCACCTCTGCCTCTGTATTAAAGATGGATTTTTATCATTTGCAACCTGATCTTCCCGTTTACCCATCTGCATGGTTCCATCCAATTTTGTCTGTCATTAAGTTCTCATTTTCGACCAATGGGTTTTTTTTGCCGTGCATTTGGGATAAATATTTTACTGACAACTTTTACAAAGCATCACTTCAAAAAAAAAAAATAAATAAATCAAATCAAATCTATAAAATTACACTTCATACTAATGAATGCACTTTCTTTACAACCACAAACCAATAGTGGAGGTAAAGTTGAGTTCAGTAATGAAGGGGGTCAGTATTAATCCAACAAGACACTGATATCATCTGGGTTTTTTTCTGTCCGAAGAGCAAAAACGAGGGCATCAAAAAGCATAACCATCATGTTTTTTGTGCGTCTTGTTCAATGCTTGATTTAACAAAACTAGTCAATGTCAGAGTCGAGCCACTTTGGGACTTCTGAAATCAGAGTAGCCATTGCAGACTTGTGAGCATTTTGAGCGTGTTTCTTTATTTTGCCAGTCAGATTATCAGCCACTTCGAAGTAAGCCGGTGGCGCAAAACGTGTGGAGAGAAAAAAAAAGCAAAGCAATTAAGGCGAAGTGTGCCGATCTCTTACGGAGCTGCCTCTCAGGACGGCTCGTGGTTATGATTTATTAATGTAACAAATCTCAATAAGTGGCTGCAAACATCACTCTGTCTCCTTCACGTCCATTAACGAGACAGGCCCCCCCCGGTTTCTCCTGCCCGTCTCCCCTCTTATCTCCGTAATGGCCCGAAGTGGGGAGAGGCGGGGGAGGGAGACGTAGATGGATGGACGGAGGTGGGGGGAGGGCGAGTGGGTCGGTCCGGACTCTCACCTCATTGTCGTGAGGCGGGAGCTGGTGGAGCAGCTGTTTGATGCGGTACTTCTCTCCTGGGCTGTTCACGTAGGGCACCTTGTCCTCGGGCAGGGAGCTGTAGTAGTGATGAACCTGCCAGACGACAAACACGGGATGAGGCGGGAGTGAAACTGCTGCAGCACGTAAACCATCTGAGAAACCCCTTGAAGTGATGACATGTAGGGCTGCATTTAAAAGAGTTAGCACGACGTTGGATTAGCATTCAATCTGTAACCTTCTGTTACGTAAAACTTATTTGTATTCTTTGTAAAATGGCATAAAATTATTTTCTTTTTTAACTGTGTTAAAACATAAGGAAAAAACTTCTTAAACTGCTTGTTTAATTAAGCAGAAAATATAGGAATCAGAAGATTATCCCATTTTATACATTTATGCAGATCTCCAAAACCTTTGGCTGATTTTGATGAAAGTAAAAAAAAAATGCCTGAAAGTAAATGTTGTTGGTTTAAGCGTTTATGGTTTTAAAACGGTGGAAGTTCCTAGTTCTGGTGGTTTTAATCAACTTTTTTTGTTGATTTTTTTTTTTGTTTCTGATCTGCCGATTATCAATCAGAGACGATCAGGGGAAAATGGAAAATTCAAATCTCTTGCCTCTTCTTTATTCTAATTATTCCAGTCAAGAATGTTCCTTTTACTATTGCAGACAGAGATCTGCTAATTAGGCTTTTCCTAGTCAATACCCGTTCTGTTTGAGGTGAAATTGGTGAGTCAAGAAAAAAAGCAAATCATAATCTGATCTTTAGCCAATTAGTTGGTGCGTTTCTGTATTTGTCTGTAAATTGTTCAAGACATTAAGCAGATGAAGCTTTTCCTGGCTGGATATACAGAATTGATTACGAAAACAGATTACGATTTTGACCGATTAAAATTTTTGCTGAAGCCTAAAAGAGAAAAATGTGCTGCAGGTTTTTTGATAGAGGCTGTAGACTTAAAATAAACACAAAATGGAGAATTTACAAGGGGTTGGTTGATGTGTTTATAGACGGGAAGTGATGTGATTTCCTGGTTTTGATGCATTTACATAACGAACAAAGGATAAAAAAATATAAAATAAGATTTTTCAGCATGTGAAACGGCGCTCTGCACTTAAGGGAAAATCTGAATTCAGGTCCATTACTTGGTACATCTCTGTTTCTCGGTTGTTTTGCCTTAAAAACAAACAAAAACGATCTTTAAATATGAACAGATCAGGGTTTTCCTGGTCGAACCTGATTTCCAATTTTTTATGTTTTACCTTCTGATTACACTCAAAAAAATTGGTGAAGAGTAAAATATGACAAAAGGCAGATATATTTTTTCTTTGAATATTTGATTTGTGATAATTGCTCAGAGCTAATCAAGGGAAAATTGACCAACTTTGATTAAGCGGTACATCTCTCAAACTCTGAATCCTCAAGATGAATCATCTAATTTATAAAGCTTATTAATTATTGAGTAGATTATATATATATATAGATATATATATATATCTATATATATAAACAACTGAAAAAACTTAAAGAGTAAAACGATGGGGTTAATTTTTACCAGAGCAAGCCATCAACACACAGAAGCGCACACACACAGTTAAGAAATCACTTTGATTTATGGTCCACCAGTGGAGACTTAATGGATCCCCACTCCTCCGTCTCTGCACACTGACATGGGAATGTATCACTGACCTGTCAAAACACTCACACACACACACACACACACACACACACAAAAACAGACAAACACTTGTACGGCCAAAGCAGTGATTAACCTAAATGAACGCGGTGTGTGCTGCCGCAGATTAATGCTAATCTGGATAGATCCAAATTGCATTCCTCACATTTCCGCGGCACACAATGGGTGTCATCTCCTTGTTATTTATCACAGCCCCTTTTTTTATTACACTGTATCTGCAGGGCTGGGGTGCCACAAAGGTCAGCGCAGGGGGGAGGAGCAAAACTGCAAGGAAGGTTTAAAAACAGAGGCCAAAAAGAGAGAACAAGAGAGATTTTGGAAGAATTTGTTGCGGGAAAAAAAGAGATACAAAAAAGTGATAAAAGTGTGGCGTTAAACACAAAGGCAAAACTAAATCAGAGCTGATGTCCTCAGTAGAAACGGTAGCTTTGATTGATACTTGCCATCTGGCTCGATGACTGAATGGATTTGCTGACTTGGAAGATTTCAGACTTGTCTTTGCCAAGCGACACCAAAAACGGATTAACCCGACTCCTCCAAACGGGAGCCAGTGAGCCAAGGACCAAAAATAAAACCCTAATGTTTTAAAAAAAAACATCTTCAAGCTGAACTGTAAAGCCGGGGCCATTAAGAAAACCCGATCGGCGGCAGCAACCAGTGATTCAGTAAAGCAGCCTAATCAAATCAAGTTTGGGTTGGGATGATTTCACAGCTCTCGCTCGGGGTGCCACCCAATTCCTCCTGCTCTGATTTGCTTGGCGTCCCCTTGTGTTTGTTGGGATACAGTCCATAAAAGACTGACTGAAGTCTAGAATGTACTGTACATGCGCACACACACATATATACACACACACACATAGAGCTGATGGCTGATGATAAATGACAAAACATGCCTCCAACAGCAGCAGGGTTAGAATCTGGAGGTGAAAGGCTCACTGCCCCGAGGGGGGGGAGATCAAAAGATAGATACACACACACACACAGACATGCAGAAAGACAGCGAGAACCAGGCTTGCGATAATAACTGTAATCAGAAGCAGACGAAGCTCAAGACGGGGCAGACGTTTCGGCTGAAAGGAGTGTTTTCCCTGGCTTAATGGTAGGACTTTGGGGAAAGGAAGGGTGACAGGGGAGATCGCTCGTCACAGCTGGTTTCTATTGCTGCTAACTTCCCGACACGTTCAGGGAGCAGCTCTGGCGTTCCTCAGCGGGCTTGGGTGCGACGCGGCTCCGGTCAGAAAATCACATCTCACCACAGCGACACGTGGCGAGACAAATTGGGTATTCGTAGCAGAAGTGCAAACCTTATAGATGGCTGAATGACGATGGGTTTCATCAAGGCCAAAAGCTAAAAGGAAGCCAAAAACTGAGCAGGAGAATAATCAAATTACTACCTTTTGGCGAGCAGTCGTTCGCTTCTCAGAATTTAGGCATCATGTATTGTTTCACGTCATTTAACGCTTTCACCGATTTTTATTGTCACCAATTATACATATTTTGTCTTTTAATGCTCAAAGAGACAAAATTATTGTACATTTTTAATAAACCAACTCAGTTGTACATACCTATGGACTGGAGTACACGATTTTTATAACTATACATTATTCATGTTGAAATGTATGCCTTTACTGTACAGTATTTTTATTCTTTATTCTGTTTTTTATGCGGCTCTGGAAAAAACTGAGAGACCACTCACTTAAAATAATCAGTTTATCTGATTTTACTCTTTATAGGTATACGTTTGTGTGAAATGAACATTGTTCTTTTACTCTATGAACTACTGACAACATGTCTCTGAAATTCCAAACAAAAATTTTGTTTTTAATCGCAGAAAATGAGAAATGTACAAAAATAAAGAAAAAGATGCAGCACTTTCAGACCTCAAATAATGCAACGAAAACAAGTTCATATTGACTTAGAAACAACAATACTAATGTTTTAACTCAGGAAGAGTTCATAAATCAATATTTGGTGGAATAACCAGGAGGTTTTCAATGGGGTTCAGTGCTGTGGGCTCTTAGCTTTTTTCCAGAGCTGCATAAACTTTTATGGGTTTATTTGCTGTTATTATCTCTCACTTTAGTGCTGTTGCACAGAAATCTCCACAATCTGGGACAATAAATGATATTTCTATTCTATTCATTTAGGCCATACTAGAGAAAGCGAATGACTAAAGGATTGAAGTAACAGTCCTGTGCTTACACTTTTAGCGTTGAACATCATCATTGCGTAGGACAAACAGGCAGGACAACCTAACAGTTAACATGGCTGATTTGTGAGTCGGATATAATTCCCACAATCCTTCACTTTCTTTGCATTTTCTTAAGGGGAAGGGATGAGGCTAAAAACGTGATGCCATAAAAAAGGTCACAAGTCACAGGACAATAGACGCTCTTAGACTGATGGGAATGTCATGAACTTTAAAGATATTTGCTCGTAAAACCTTCCATCCCTTGTCCATCCAATGGCGGGTGGGTAGGCTGTATGTATCTGTCACAAATGTTTTGCAATGCATGCAGTAGTTGTTAAAAAAAATGTCAGTGATGCAAATGGGAATAGCCACAATCACTCAAAGATTAGTGATCAGGTCAGCTGCTGACAGTTTTATTGGCCCCCATGCTGGCCTGGAATTGTTTTAATTGTGCTCAGCTCTATTTAGGAAACAGGTCAAACTACCCTCACTCCTCTTCTTTCTCTCTCTCTCTGTTTCAAATCCTTCTTTTTGAAAGCTATGGGTCCAGACACTGCAGCTAGCTTATATTTCATTACCTGAAGGCCAAAATGCTGTACAAACATCCAGCGTTAGAGAGCTGAAAATGCGTACGTCATGCTGGACAGAAAATTAAAATCAGATCCCTGTGACCGCTGAGACTGACTCTGCATGATGATGAAAAGTGGAAAATGCCCCTAAGAGGACTCAGCAGAGTTACATTCTTGGCCTTGCTGAACCGTGAGCTGGCAACGTCGAGACGTTTTATTTCAAAACACAGGCCTTCCTCACACTGCTATTAAAACACAACAGCAAAAACCCAACAACGTCTCCGTTCGGTGAAGACTGCATTTCTGCAAAGTGGTAGTTATTGGGTTAAAGAGAGATACCTGTAGACTCATATTTTTAGGGTAAATTAGGCCCCAAAAGAGTGCAGAGCTATCCTTAGTAATCCTTTGGATCCACGTACCTGACTGCTGTACAGCTGCGCGGGAATCTCTCATTACACAGAGGGGGACGTTACACCACTGCCAGCTGAATAGCAGACTAATAAAGAGCTCTGGCTCCCAGAGCGGAAATCTAAAACCCACCATTTAGGTCCAAAGCTTTAGCTTTTTGTTTAGATCCGCTCCTATGAAAAAGGTCACACAACAAGTTTCCACAACTTTAAGGTGTTGGCATTTCAGAGACAGCGTCACATTTGTGCACTACTGCATATTAGAAATAGAAGCGTTTATAAATTTTGAGTGATGTTATGCAAGTCTCATCTGTGGAACAAAAAATATATATCGGTTATTTAACTTGTTCTTTAGGGTCTTCGCTTTTTTTTTTTTTACACAAAGATCTACCATGCTGAGCTTTGATTTACAAGTATTACCCTGGAGGAAAGAAAAAAAAAAAGAAAAAAAAAAGCTCCGTCCTCTAGAGGAAAAAACTGGAGCCTCTGCCAGCAGCGTATTGACTCAGCTCTTCAACGAAATGAAGCCAGCGTCCATAAACGCCCCTATTGTCCAATTAAAGCGGAGACCCTCCCACATGCGAACACCTCCAGCTCAGCGGAGCGTTGTAGAGGAGGATTTTCCTCCAACGTGCGTGAAGCTGCTTAATGTGCTGTGCAGGCTTGACTCAAGTGCTTGTGAGGGCCAGGAAACCTCCTGTAAACATGTTCAGAGGCAGAAACAATCGGGAGATTAATTTGAGGGCCGGAGCCACGTAATCCTTTGTTAGCCGTTCGCCTGGTGAAGGCGCTGTCAGCGCAAACATGCAGCGACTTCCAATACTGGAGTTATACCTCTTAATCTGCTGGGGGATTATGAGTGAAACCTGCTAGTCCGTGTCTCTGGAATCGTGCGGTCGGTCGTTTAGCTAACGAGAGTTTTACTGCACTCCTGCAAGCAAAAACCCCTTTACTGAATACATTTACAAATCACTTAAGTAAAACCACACTCTCAAGTCTTTCTTTACGACTCAGACCTTGATTTCTAAAAAAAAAAAAATGAAAAATTTACTTTAATCTGAAAAAATGACATTACACCAGAGAGACAGTCTAAGTATTTTTCTTCTTAGCCCTGGTAAGATGTGTCTGATGTAATTTCTGGTTCACAGTTGAGCATAATGATTTTAAAACTGACAGCTGCAACCCCTTTCCTGAACTCGCCTCTGCGTGGCGTTTCTTAAAGCGCCACCTCCAGCTGGAGTCTACACCTTGTGAATCTCTCTCATATTCATAAATGGGCTTTGGTTCACAATCCTCCCAAGGATGCTGCTATCCTCGCCACTTGTGCAATACTTTCCCACCAATGTTTTCCTTTCGCTCAACTTTCCATTGAAACGTTTTGTGAAAAACTCTTTTCTTCTTTTTCTTATTTTCAGAGCTGATTACTACGGTAACCAACACTTCCTGGAGAATTTGCTGCGAAAGGAAAAGCGGTTAGCAAATTTCATAGACGAATAGACAATTTGCATTTATTCTACCTCCAACCAGCAGGAAAAACCAGGGAAACAAAGCTATGATTAAAGCTTGTGAGTACGTGAGGAACGAGAAACAGTTTGAAAAGTTGTTGCCGCAAATTTTCTGGTTCAAGAAATAAAATTTAAGTGCACTGAAATGATCTTATGAAGCTGTAAGCAGGAATCATATTACATCTGTGACCCAACAACAAAAGGCAATAAAGTATTCACTCAGAGCAGCATGTAAGTTAATTTTTCATTGCATTTTGATTCTTGAGATCTTGATACGTTTGTTTAGTAGTGAACTCTGCAGAGGAGTAGAAACTGAAAGAAACTTTTTAATCTGTTCTGGCACACTTCGGATTTTTTTTTTTACTTTTTAGATGGCCAAGTCATTTTGAAAATAACTGCACCAACTGTAAAATTAGTTCAATGGATTAATAAACTAACCTAAAAAAATTATTTGTAGCTCTTTCAAGATTTGTATCCAAGTAACTCTTGTGTAAATCATAACATTGTCATAACATACAATTTAGAGGAAAAATTTTTTTTTTTTTTTGACATCTTGTTTGATTAAAAGAAGTAAACATTCAAAATGGAAACCGCTCTTTTCAGTGATGGCTTATTTTGATACGCCTACACACATCACTACACATCAGGCGTCGTCAAGAAAATCTCCTCAGGACTTTCACGCTTAAACCAACAAACAAAAACTCCACAGTCAACACTGTGTAGCTCCAGTGCCTTCGAGTGTTTACGCTGCGCGGTCCGAATGGAAACGTGTGCAGACGTGCCGGTACCTGCTCCGGTTTGAGTCCCGGCGGCACCCAGGCGTACTCCTCCAGGGCACAGCCCGAGTCGTCGTCCGAGGTCGAGTTCCTCTGGAAGTCATACATCAGCTTGGTGACAGTCTTCTCCATTTCCACCGGCATGGCTGTCACTGCATGCTCTTCACGCCGACACTTGCAGTGCACACAGATCTTCCTGCCATTGGACAGAAAGGAGGGAAGCAACGGTCAGGCAACTCCCGTGTATATCTGGGAAAAACGTTTAAGTAATAAAAATAGTATCTGAAGAGAAAAAAAGGGATGATCCCACAACTTGGTTTGAGTTGCTTGAATAGCTTTAACAAGGATTTTAACTGTGGTACCACAAACAGTGGGTGTAACCAAACATGAAGAAAGACTCGAGCAAAGAACAAAGTAGTTGAACACAATACAACCAGTGGCAGTGAAAACAGAGGTTTGCAAGTAACAAAATTTACACAGCAGCCTGAATAAAGTTGACATGAAACACTTCCAAATGTCTTACCGGGACACATGCGCAATAAAAGGCTTTATTTTCTGCAAATTTGTTTCAAACTTACTGAGAACTTGTTAGAATAGAGTAGGGATGTGAAGGTGCCATAAAAAAAATACAATAGATGTGGGTTAGGTACCCGATTTGGGTAGAGTCGACCTATATTTTTCCCCTTTTAATCCACCCAATATGTATTCGGAAGCAAACCGAGGAGACGGTGTATGCATACAGATTTGTGCGTCCTTGACAGACCCGGAAAATGGAAAGGTCGAAAGGTTGCACCACACTCAACCGTAACCCCCTCAGGCGGCTAAACCAAGGAGACAGAATCTCATTACCTTCCCAGATGGATGCCGTGTCTGACAGTCAGCACCATGTTGGAGCTTGAGGACACAGTTTGACACATTGATGCGTCAAGTGAGTGTGGATCTGTTGCAGGAAGCGCACACGCATGCATGCAAGGCAAACAGCAAAATGGCTAATTCCCCAAGCTAACTCCTATAGTGAACATGGATGCTGTTGATTTGTATTATGAGGTTGCAACGACACCTTTTCGGTCCTAATAAAGACTATTTTATACTACTTTGATTTTCTATTTCTATAGCTTTGTTTAGTTCTTAGTCCTTAATTGCTACACACCCAGAAAACAAGAAAGGCATATATTTAAATTGCTATTGTCACGTTTGTAAATTCTCAGATTTTCCTTAGATTAAAACTCCTGTCTTGTCTGACTTTAATTAAACCGTTCCGGTTTTGAAATAATGACAGATTTGTACAACAGGACCCTAGTTATGCCCAGATATTGCTTGCATTTGGCAAGGGTAATAAATAGCAAACCAACATGCCTCGACTGGTCATTAGCGATTCAATCACACAGAGAAAAACTTCAATAAATGCTAAGTGGAACGTGACCTTCATCAACTCTTAAGATTCTTCTTCATATGCCCGAAGCCCAAGTAGCTTCGTCAGCTCTCTCTCTCTCTCTGTGCAGAAAGGCAGACCTCTGCATCTTCTGCTTTCATTGTGGAAGGGCAAGCCAAAGACTTCGCAAACAGAATGCATGCATATTAACCAACGATCCCAAGTACCCAGATGTTGTTGCTGTAATGAATATTGATGAAGAAGCAGTGATAGAAAAGACAAAGTCAATCAGACCTACTGGGGAGGAGGGCGAAGCAAATTTGAACCCATACAGCAAGGCATCATAACCGGGGTTATGGTCCAATTACAAAACAGAACCTTAAACGTTATGAGCTGTTTAAAACTGATTGGTAAGTCGGGACACTTTACGAATGATAACTGAACTACACGTGTTTCAAAGTGGAGGCTGTCTTGCAAAGTGTTTTCCAGTTGTTGCATCAGCGCGTGACTTTGTCTAGTGAAGTCACTGGTATACTGGATATAAATGGGTTTGCTTTCAACTTGACACCCTGATATCAACGAGAGATTTGGCCTCCAAAGCTGACCAAAAATGATTAAATCACCAGGCTACAAGAAAACATTCAATGACAAAATCACCGAATAAGGCCTCCACCGCCTTTAAGTCCTTTATAAAGCAGCTCGACTGGCTTACTACTAATGGTGGTGCATGCTGAAAGAAAACTGACTTGTCTCAAACAAAAGACACAGCACAACTTTTTTGGAAAAAATACTTCACCTATATGTATTTGAAACACGAGAAAAATAATACTAGTCTTCTTGCAGGCAGCTGTCTGACAGTGCGCAGGAATGAATAAGAGAAGGACAATGCAGGATTATCCTATGTAGAGCCAGCATGGTCACTGGATTCTGTTCAGGATGTATAGACAAAGCATGCATTGACCGTATTTGATCATCTTTTAGACTGACAAAGAAATTGCTGGATATTTGTACACTAAACAATTGATTCTACAAACATAGTTTGAGACTTATGAAGCCATTATTTTGCACGTGTAAATAAATGGACACATGATTTCAATTGTTTTCTCTCTTTTTTTTTTTTTTCCCCCGGAATTACACATGCACAATGTCAACAATATGTAGAGGAGTCAGGCTTGGAAAATCTACTGTAGTTTCACTAAACAGCTTGTGAAACTTTTATATGACATTTGTGAAAATAAAACCGGACTCTTTCTCTCTTTCTTTTTCCCCTCACTGTTTTGGCATAATCCCAGTTTGCTTTATTTTCATAAATCAGAGTTGCTGCATTGTCTCTTCTCATGAGCTACATGCATCACTAATCCATAGTAGCAGCACATGATGAGATGGAAAACACATGAGTATCTGTTCCATCCTTTAGACATGCTTTCAGCAACTCAAAAGTTACGCCTCCCTTGGGCCGAGACCAAGTTTTCCTGAGAAGGATGACCCAAGCTGACGTGAAAGGAAGCATTTCACGACCCTGTCCTACACTTCGCCTCTTACAGTGTATCTGGAAAGCGGAGGGTCTGGTGATTGTTAAAAGGAAAGCTCCTCTCTGACCCGTTCTCTTTCCAGATGCTGTGATGACGCCCCCCTCCACCCCCCAGAGATTCACCTAGCAAACATCTTCAAAAGTAGATGCTTCACACCTACAAGGCCCGTTTCTCCTTCATTCCCCACGACTGACATCACGCCTTTACAGACCTGCAGGGAATTTCCCCGAGCTCCATCGAGCAAGCTGCATGATTTCAATTAGATCAGATTTAGTGACTCTGGAAACACAAGTCAAGTACATCTCAAATGCCTCGTAAATGATTCCGAGGTACAGAGAAGGAAGTAAAGGGGGGGGGGTTCCCCGCTTCCATTTCTCAACGTTGCCTGCCCATTCTCAACCCGGGGGGAGTTGTAAATGCTGGCATATTATTGGTCGGGCCGAGTGCGAGGTTTACTTAAGTACTTGGGGGGTATGCTTTTCAGATGGCAGTCGCTGTGACCATGATGTCAGTGGACAATGATTCACAGTTTCCAGTTAATTATCCTCACCCAGCTCTACAACCTTGGCCCTTTTACCCAGATTCTGGGTCATTTTAATTTGCAACTAGGGTGTGATAGACGACTCTTTGCATCAAATGCACAAAAGTCATTTAAAGTCTCTGCTGCCCAGTGTTTCATTAGGCCAAATTGGTTGTCATAAAGTAAAGTTGCAATATGTTATCCTCTGACACACAAATATAAAAATAATACAAAGGCTCATCCATATAATGAATTGTTTAGACCAAAACATTGCCTATGATCCTAAGTAATGCTAATACTGGAATTAGGTCAGTTACTGTTATTAGTGAAACAATTTAAAGATGCGGTTTCACAAACTGCAGGGCTGCCCGACCCGTTGCCACACACTGACAATCACCAGGGTGAAAAACGCCACTACATTTCTTCTTGGTTGATAGCAAAACTAAACTCGATTTCCTATTCAAAGCAACCCTAGCGGACGCAACAACAATACTGATTACGGCAATTCGACCTTATCTCACTTTTATTTTTCCTCCTCTCTTTTGTTTCATCACCACGTTCCCACCATTCTATGCGAGCGTTAGCATCTCAGCCACAAAAAATATGCATCGAATTTGGGAATCAAGGCCTGTGAGATACAAGCCAACAGGTTAGAAGTGTCATCTGCATGCAGAGTTTGTACCAACGACACTTAAAATACAAAATCCTTCCAAACACTGCCTCCCATGTGATCATGGCACACATTAACATTGCAAAAAAAGAAAAAAAAAGTCCCATTTGACATATTGCGTTGCCCTCATTTAAATGCATCCCCAAGTATTACTTTGGACGATTTAAATCGTCCATTTGTGTGGAGCTTACACCCCACAAAAATGGAGTTTGGACATTATTTGCCTCCTTTGAAGCAAAACACTCATTCAGTCCTCAAACCGCTGAAACGTTTCCATGGCATCATTGTTGAGGACCGGACTAAAAATCTGATCCTAATGAGGTCGCTCCTCGGGAAACAGAGCAACAGAACAGCTGGATGCAGGAGGCAGCCAAGTCCCGTGTTGATCTTTTTTCGTCATTTAATCTATTTTACTTTGCTTGTTATTGTTGGAAGAAGTGAATGGAGACAACTCGCCTTTTGTTAAGCAACTCTCAACCTTTCTGATCAGAACTGTGTACACAAATGTATGAAGCTTCGAGACAAACGATGCTTCAAAACGATAATTGTTAACGATAGAATTATCAGGAGTTAATCAATGCTAAAACAGGACTGAGGCGTTCCTGACAAGAGTCCGCCTGGACGTTTTTTTTTTTTTTTTCCCCCACTTTAATCCAATTAGCGACAGCCTGATGCAATGTGTTGCCGACGCTAGAGATTAGTCCTGCTTCCACCTGTCAAAACCAGTTTTAGATTACAGATAGCCGAGGTCCTGCCTTCTGGTCAGACGGTGTCTGGGTCACGAGCTATGAACCTAACTTAAGCACAAATTAAATAGAAATGTTACTTTGGAAGCATTGATGACTGCTTGCACAAATAAGCTAAGGACCGTAATCTTCTTTTATGCTTCGTCTGAAACACTGCTGTAAAACAGGATGTGGACAAGATTGTTAAAAAAAAAAAAAAATAGTGATGTACTGAGAAATCAGCTGGAATGAATTTCCGGCTTTTTCAGCTTTATGCCTTACCTTTTTGTGATTAAGTACTTCCAGTTGTAACTGAGCGTTAGGGATTTAAAACTGTTTTCTACATGACTGTGGTGCACTGAGGCTGAGAGACAGCAACAGAGGGTGAGACTCTCAGCAGATAACAGGAAGGCTAAATGCATTATGGCAAAGTTGCTCCATTTTATCCTCTCGAGCTTTCAACCTTTACCTGTCAGGGATTTTTGAGAATCTCAAAAGTAAAGTTAGGGTCAGCCCCTTTCCATGGACTGCTGCTATAGTAGTGCTTGCATTGCTAAGTGTGACAATCATTAATTGAAGATACTAAAGACAGTTAAAAATGTTACCTCAACAAGCATGTTTTGGTTCTGAAATACATCCCTATTTTATACTGACTTCTATTACAGCTGCCATTGCTCTTTAGGAAACGTTAGAATCAGCTACAACTGGTCAAGGGTCTGCAAAACTAGAGTTGGGAGAATTCTGCTTTGTGCTTCTCTTTTCCTCAATTGCATTAGCATTTTTAGGTTTGTGACCAGAGAACAAAAACACAGCCATCAGTCTCTGATCGGAGTATTTTATCAACCTCATCTCGCATTGGCACAACCAGCAGATGACATGACACTGCAGCTTAGAGCTTTACGTTTTATCCTCCAGCCTGTGGGAAATTAAGTAATGACCACAAAATATAGTAAAAAAAAAAAAAAAAATCATACTTTTTAAGTTCACTGTATGTAAAATGAGAATATTTAACATAAATAATAACTTTAGCTTCCAATATTTTTGAAGAAGTCAATGTGCTACTAATTTGGTTACCTTCTCAGATCAGTGACTGCAGCTGCCAATGCTCAGCCAAGTTATTCATCATTTACCCCTTCAGTCCATTCAAGTGCTAATAAAGTGTTCCTCTTTACTGCCAAACAGTGTGTAATAAGTAAACCGTCTTCACAGTTCAATTAGCTGCTGTAATGACATTCTCCGATGCCATTGCCAGTTGTTTCCAACTGCAAAATACAGAGGACAAATAGAGAGGGTAGTTTTTAAGCTTTAAATGCATTTTATAGTGCAATCCATATGGCACCGTGGCAAACACACGGTCCACAGCACACATGAAGCTGACCACTGCGCCACAGGGGGTTGTGTGTGTGTGTGTGTGTGTGGTGGGGGGGGAGGAGGGGGACTAGTCCACAGAGTGAAAGCCACAACTTTTAATCTTCGCCCCCCCTCAGAGGAAATCCTACAAACAGGTGTTGATTTAGACAAGAAGAAATAGTAATAATTAAAAAAAAAAATGAGATATGGTTTTTAATGAGCAGAACGAAACACGAAAACACCATCTAACGTTTTTAATAATGAGTTGGTAAGAAGACAGAGCACACGCTTTTAACGCAACACGCGTGCTTTTACCCATTTGGATCACAGAGGAAACGGGTAAGGGTTTGCGCGTTTAAATTATCTGAAAAGGGAGAAAAACAAAGTGAAAATCCAGTGAAAATGAAATTTGCAGCTTACCCTCTCACAAACCGAGACGGACTAAAGCCATGGCACCCGAGCTGACTGCTTCACTTGCTGCGGGCTTTAAAATAAAACGCTCCTCATGGCAGAGTCTGTCGCGCAGCTCCAGCGCCACCGCGGTGCCACGACGGCGCAGCAGCCTCGCCCGCTGTGTGTTCCGCACCTCTGCTACATCTATCCGAGGGGAAAAGGGGGGAGGACAAAAATAGCCTTTTCGTGAACCCCCTCCCTCCTCTCGCCTCTTCTGCTCACTGCAAATGCACGCAGGAGTTCAGAAAACTACCGTCAACAGATTCCTCAAAGCGGAGACCAAAGGTCCGAGGAAGAGCGCAGACTCCGCTAGAAGTGAATTCAGTCCCACTAAAAGAAAAGCAAACTCCTCTGATCGAAAAAAAAAAAAAAAGAAAAGTTTCTGCAAAGCAAAAACCCGGACGGACACTCAGGAAGAGTCCATTAGAGCCTCTCTGGTTGCAGAACAAGCCACGGAGCAGCAGCAGCGCTTTAAACCAAGTAGCTTATAATGAGGATGTCAAGTCAGCAGTAGTAACTACACCACTTCCGGCTACCTCTTCAAAAATAAAAGAACATTTATGCAATCGCCCAAATAAACAGAAATTTAGCTACTGGCATCAAAGGTACGCCAAAGTTCACAACGCTTTTCCTTCAAAACCTTAACATTTCCTATCATGCTTCCCCAGCGGTAGAAAGTAATTATTTATTGAGATGCCAGAGAAAGTAATGCTGTGTTTCCCCTTTTTCTCCCCGTCTGTTACGCTGGATGAAAACATGACAGCCATATGTCCTCACTTAAAAATACCTACAGGTTTAGTTTAGTTAGGAAATGTTTCTGGTGGCAAACAACAGTCGAGGTGTGAAAACATTTTTGATTTAGACAAAATCAAAACTTAACAATCAAAACTGTGACTTTGTGTGCACTGTGAGTCCTGGACACAAGTGTCTCCTGTTTGGGTCATTCAAAGAACTCAGCATTAAATGAGTAATACAACAACAGCAAAGTTAAAGCTAAAATAATGAGACAAGCAGAATCTGAGGATTTTAAAGTGCTAATTTTTCACTTAAACAAATAGGAGGAATTATATCAATTAAAAACATTGGAGTTACTGTGGGCTGTAAATGCTAAACATTTTTATAACATAGTTTATTATCTATTTATTTATTTATTTTTAATATTTGTGGCACTGGCAGCCTTTATTCATTAGTAGATGGAAAGAAGACGAGAAAGAAAAGAAGAGAGAGGAGGGAAAGAAATGCAGTAAGTGGCTCAGGGGGTCGAATCGCAGACTGTCCCTGCTCTACCATGTGGCGCCCCTTTTACAGGTATTATTTATCATTTGAGTCAAATTTAGATTCAGGTTAAATCTTTAATTATCCCTCCATCAAGTGAAAATATCTCTCTTTTTCTAAATTGATGAAACAGAGTTTTATTTTGAAGGCTGCATGGCTAACTTCCTGTCTGATTCCGGACTCTGGTTGACTTCACACACACACACACACACACACACAACCTCTCCCTTCTCATTCGTCCTCTCTCTCTTTCTCGGGGTGTGTGTGGGGGTGTGTGTGCGTGTGTGTTGTGATGTCAGCAAGTCACCCGTCTAACATTGGTGTAATTAGCAGCCTGATTTGCTGGTGCTCTGGCAGAATTTCCATGTGAATTAGCACAGTTCCCCTGAATACACCAACTCAAGCCATGAGGAAAGACAGCAGGGACCGAGGAGCCCCCAGGAAGCTGAGCTGGGTGGAAGCACAGCCAGGCTAGCCTCTGTACACGCAACAGGGCTGCTTAACATAAGAAATGACCATTTAGCTGGAGAGGAGACAAAAGGCTCACAGACAAATGAAAAAAATCACAGAATTGTTGCAAAGCCCATTTAGCAAAACCTTTAAAATCCCTTGGTATATATTTTTTCTCTGTGCCTCAATAGGAACCACTGGTGATTCAGGCATACAAAGAAGAATGAGACTAGAGGTTGTCCAACTTTTCAGCTTCCTACCAATCAAATCACCTCTGGCAGAAAGATGACCTTGATGATCCTCAGGACCTCTCAGTAAATACTTGGTGGACTGATGAGACAAATGTGGGACGGTATGGAAAGTTGTTCGCACAGGTACATTTGGTGAAAAATTTACAACATTTCAGAAAAATAAATAAGATAAAAAAAGAAGTAAAACATAGCGGTGGTGGTTGGACTTGGACGGATGCCATGTCAAACCAGTGGTCTAGTTCACTGGACCACTGAAGAATTATCTTTAGTTTAACACCAGTCACAACGTCTTGAGCAGACCACATCGTGCAACCTTTTCTTTTTGTTGTTTTGGAATGACAATTAGCAGTAACACACTGAATAACATTGCTTTATGCACAGATGCGCTACATTGTGGCTATGTTTACATTTAACAAAAACAGGAAATAATGCACACTGTGCAATAAAAGTTGCAACATATAAAATTGGCATCGCTTTTTAATTTACTACGGCAGCTTCAGTGCTTTGAACTGTGCAACCCTCAACAATGTCCATTAGAAGGGGCGGAGAACACTAGGCCTGGTGGCTCCACCACCAGAGACAAACTATGAACATCACTAGCAACAACCAAGACATTACTTCTTTGACTTTAAGCAACTTCTGCCTCCAAAGCCAATTTCTTTAATCAGCCTGCATCATTGCTCATACTTTTTACCTCTAAATTCTTCCCCCAGACAACCTTTCAGTGGTTCTGAGAGCTGCACTCTTCACCTTTTGGATACCGATCCTCGGGTTCCCTTGTTTGAAGACTAAAGGCCTGGTGCCTTAATGAAAGCCATATTTCAGACCCTGGCATTCCTCTCACACGTGGCAGGAGGAAGCTCAAACATAACGATGTATTATCACCAACTCTTTACAAACATAGCGGTATCAGTTACAGCTCAGGCTGCACTTAGGGCCTATCCACAGGATTTTACAAGAAGCCCTTAAGTGACACCGTCCTGCACTCAGAGCAACCGCAGAAGGGGTCATTCAGATTAAGGGTGGCCATTTTTCCGGATAAGTCATTGCTTTCCGTGATTAAACCGTTTCCAGCTCTGCAGTGAACTGTTTCAAATGCCCCAAGGGGGCTGGAATAAAAGCACCAAGGCCAGTTTAAGGAGCATACCTCAGATAGCATTGGCTGCATGGACTCCTGGCACGCAAAGAGTACATGCCTGGTAATTTTAGACTTCGTAGGCATGAGTAGAAACATATTCCAATTTTAAATCAAAGCAGAGGATGAACAACATCATATCTTGTACTTGGGGCCTGTCTAAAGTCCTCAAGTAAATCTTAGGGGCTCAGAATATCTTATCCCACACTAGCATTTCTTATATCCTACCAGAAAAGGAAGTGATTTATATATTATCTGATGCAGCCAAAAACACACACCTGATAAAAGCGGAGCTCTTATCTTATTTCAAACATCGCCAGCGTCCTAACATAGCCTGTATTTATTCCCTTATTTTATGAGCGCCACTCTTTCCTCCTTTCATGTGGCAAATGTTGATGGGTATCACTCTAAAGTCAACACATGAGGCAGCTGGGTCTCACTCCAACAGCTGATAGCTTTGGCATGCCGGGAGTGAGGGAGAAAACTCACCACACAGCTTTTCTTCTCACCGCTTAAGAATGTTTTTAAAGTCGTGTCCTAACTACTAAAAACCAGGCCTAATGGTCTGAGCGCGGTCCAAAATCGGAAACTTTCCAAATCCAAATTCCACCCTTCACCAAGTTAAATAAAAAGTTGCCTGATTTGGGTCACCATTGGCAGCAACAACTGTCATGATTGCTATGGGGGAATTTTGGACCCTTTTAATCAATTTTAGCCACACTGGAAGGTTTTTGAACATGAACGGCCTTGTTTAATGCAACAGCAAAGCATTCTAAATTGATTTAAGCCCAGACTTTGACTAAGCCAGTCCACAATATTCGCTTAGTTTTTTTTTCTCCGAAGAGTTTTTGCGGCGCTAGTGGCTCGCATTTTTTGTGATAGTAGGCTGACAGGAAAGAGGGCGAGGAGAGGGGGAAAGACATGCGGCAAAGGTCGCCGGGACCGGGAGTCGAACCTGCGACGTCCGCGTCGAGGACTAAGGCCTCCAAAAGTGGGGCGTGCTAACCCCCTGCGCCACCACAGCACGCCCCATATTCGCTTAGTTTTTACAAAACTGATAGGTGGACTTGCTGGTGTGCTTTGGACCGCTGTTCTGCTGTATAACCCAATTGAATTTGGGCCTAGGGTCACAAACTGATGGTCAGAAATTCTTCTACAGCATTTTCTGATTAAATGTTGAATTAATTAAAATTAATAGCACATTGTCCAAGTCCTGAAGAAGCAAAGCACCCCCAGACCACCATACTATCACCACCATGTTTGAGAGGAGTTTGAGTCAGAATGATCTTTGGCTTAACATCAGTTATAATGTCTTGAGACTCATTAAGATGTTTTTTGGAACCAACCTAAATGCTCCTAATGGTCAGCAGTGGTTTCCATCTTGGTACTGTCCCACCATCCCCAATTTTGCCCTCCATCTTTCTTAATGTTGAATCATCCAGACTGACTTTAACTAAGTCTATTGAGGGTTACGGTGGTCATGATGGTGTTCTGGGTTCTTTGTCACCTCCTGGATGAATCATCGATGAACTCCTGAAGTGTTTTTGGGACACAAACCACTTCTGCAAATTCACCAATTAGCTTAATGTGTTCTCCATTGTGGATAATGGTTCCACAATGGAATCTGAAAGCCTTAAAATAGCTAGGTAATCTGGCATTAATCGGACAAAGGTGTGATAACAGAAATTGTGCAAAATATACAGATAGAAATGTTTGGGTCGTTTTGTTGTTGTTTGTAAATTTATTTAGTTGGGAGTACTTTTAGGTTTTTTTTTATCTGTTTTCTTTAAACAAAGGTTGATTTCTTTTCTAAAGACCAGAGAGCTTACTAATTGGACTGCTTGGCAATGCAGTATTGATTTCATGTTTAATGCTCACAAACATTTTTAAAAGAAAACAGAAATGTTTTGTGGACGGTGTAGAGAATAAACTTTGGTCAACTTTTCCGTTAAATGTCAATCATCCATTTTGAGACTTTGGTTTTAGTTTGCTCTACTTTATCAGGAATGAGGACAGATCTGACTCTCAGCTAAAAAAAAACCCTAATCTTTTTTAGGATTGGAAAAAAAAAAAAAATCACAACGACCCAACTACAATGCAAGATTTAGCAAGGTAGAAATCTGGGGGCTTAATACGGGTACAGTCCACCAAAGAGACCCTCCGTAGCCATGTTCCCAGGAGATAAGTGGCCATTATTCATCCTGTGCTCAACAGTAACAGGATTAATTCTGCACGGGTCACGGGGTAAAATTGTATTTGTCCAAAGGGAAGGAAATGGAAAGGAAATGAGGGGACCGGCCAGCTTGGCTGTATTTCTAATTAGCTCGAGGGTTCGTTAGCACATAAGCTCTAGTCTTGCAGCCTTACTCATACTAAGGCCTGTGTAAGTCCTTGAGCCAGAGAGGGAAAGTTATAGGGGGACAGGCGGAAAAAAGACAAAAAAACGGGGGGGAGCAAGTGGAAGCAAGCAGAAAGATTGTGAACACTTAGTTTCACGCATTAAGGCCCAGGGCAATGAGGTGACCTTGTGCAATGACTCCTCATGGAGACTGGATGCTATTTTTTACCCCTCCTGGCCTACTTTCACAACTGCTTTTCAGCAGAGAGAGCGAGAGAGAGAGAGAGAGAGAGAGAGAGAGAGAACACCCTCAAACCTTTGCCCAACCATCAGATCATCCATCTCCACCCCAGACAAAACTCTTCAGGACTAGGGCAGCTCAGTTTTCAGCTCGCCGCAACCAAGAACTGCTTTTTTGTTTTTCTTTTTCAATAAGCTTTTCTTCTCTGCGAGTGGATTTTGTTTTGAAATCCAATTGAACTTCTTCGCTCATTTTATGAATATGAACCGTCAGTGGGAAGAACCAGTGGAAACCTTGGCGTTGACGCAGTAGAATCTCATCAGAGGTGCGCGAGACAAAAGCGAAAACTATACAGGCTATAACTCGTAGTCCCGTTTCGGAGCTTGAGAAGTCTGGAGACCGCTTAGAAGAGAAACCCCCCCCCCAAAAAACAGCTTTCTTTTCACTCAGCAACCACATCTGCGTTGAATAACCGTCTAATTTAAAAGGCGCTGTAAAGCATCCTGTAAAAATCTCCTTTTTCTCTCCCAGAAAGGCACAAAGCCACTGTTCCGATACGGAATAAATATCTTTCCTTATGAATGAACCACCCACCTCCCAATCTCCCACATTTGGGAGCCTGCAGACATTTCTCTGACTCATTCAGCCTCCACTGATGTTCCTGCTCTTTATCTCCTCATCAAGACTAAAATGTGTGGTGTGGGCGTCATTCCTGATTTGTGGAGGTTTTCGGTCTTATTCACAACTTTACCCTATTTGATAAACCCTCACTGACCTGTTTCTGCCTCCACATTCCCGTGCGGACTCACCGGACTGCAATCTGCATCTTCCAAAGATGATATACCACGCACTTCCAGAGGATCTCAATGAAATCGTCTTCCTTCAGATGTAGGAGATCAGACATTGCCCAAAAGAGGAGCAGCTCCTGTCAACGTATCTTCACACACCAATTTTCAGGGAGATTCACCCAGGAAATCAGGACAGATATTGAGCAATATCTGTCCACCGTCCTGCATCCAGTCTCCACGGTAACTAATTGCTGCTCCAGTGGTTTGGCAGAGATGTTCACATTCTTTCTAAGTGCATGTCAAGTCTTAAACCTTTAATGACCGAAATTGACACTCTCTCACTGACTGCACGCCATCGACTCAATCTACAGAATGTTACAAAATGCAAATAATTATCCTTATGCCTCATTAAACCCTAACTAATTAAACAATCTTTTTTTTTGTCTGCGGTTTAGTTGATGCAGGTTATTAATCTACATCAACTAGATTAGTAATCTAGTTGATGTAGACTAAATAATGTTTTTATACTCGCAGATAAATAGTAGAAATAGATTAAAAACTGTTCATTTCTGAAATAAACAAGAAGGGCTTTTATTTTGGAAAACTGCGAGAGTTTCTGGACAGTGAGAAAATAAGATATTGGAGACACTTCAAGTTTATCGTTCTGACATTATCCAAAGTCATTTAATCATAAGTTCAGCTGGTCATAGTGACGACGCTACGACACCAACAGATTGTTATAAACCAAGCCCACGTTCCTCAGACGTCACTGGTTAATAAAGTAAATAGATCCTTACTGCAAGTGCTTTTGTTGATGATAGCATTGAATAAGAACAGATACACTTTGAACCTGCAGTCACTTCCTTTACTGGAGCATGCAGACTGTTCCAGGCACTAATTTGGATACACTACGGTACTTTAAAGTGAACAGCATTAATCATTTACTCACTTAAATGAACTACACTTATGGACTTTCTTTCACCCCCAATTACCTGAGACAAAAAGGCTATTTATGAGACTTGAGTTCCAGACCATAAATCAAATCTTGAGTTTTTAAGAGTCCCTCTCACTGTAATAATGGCAGTCTGTCACTGCTTTGGGTTAAGATTAGATATTAAACCACGGTGTCAGAATGTAGGTATTGCAGCAGACCCAGCACTTTGTGGTTTGGATGGAAGGATGTTAACGTTTAGTCTGTGATCTCTCCAATAGGATTCAGAGCTGATGCTATTGAGAAAACCAAAAAACAAACAATAAAATAAAAAAACAACAGTTTCTTACTTTCAGGGGCTCGTCCTGCACATAGAGCTGCAGATGTAAGTAACCCATCCTGTTGGAGGGTTTAGTGGTTTAGCCGTCAGCCCTGTGAGCTAAAGCTAAGTGTCCAACTCCAAGCACACCACACTCCTTGCATTGTCACACATGACCAGCTTTATCAGCCGGCAGCCTCCTCAGCAGCTGCTCATTCAGTTTCACCTGGTAAATATTGATTTATTAACTTCTTATCTCAAGAAGATTTTCCTTAAGTCAATAAAAAAAATAAAAAAAAACTAGGAAAAAAATCTGCTTTATATGGCATGGATCCAAAAATAAAAATACTTTACAGGAGGAATATTTTGCGGTGCACATAGCCATTTCAAATTATACATTTTACTTATTATTTTTGTTAAGACAATATCAGACCAACACTAAACAATTTAAGAAGATTTGCACATGCTGTTTAACGTAATAAGAATAATTTCACCAGCTGGATAAGAAAACACAATAACAACAACAACAAGGGTTTCTGAATTAATTAAGCTGGAAAATTTCATATGCAGCTGTGGCATCCACTGGGTTTATGATACAGCAACACTTTCTCCTTAAACATGTTATCTATTATCAACAAAAGTTGTAAGTCTAAGTTATTAACAGTAAAAAAAGAAAAAGGGACTAAATTTGGAGAACAAAACACTTTAAAATGGCTTCAGTGGTTTGTTCATGGCTGGAAAAGAATGCTGAGAAGGTGGTTCAACTGTAATGGTTTAAGATGCATTTTTAAATAAAAGCCGGTACTTTAGCACGGTGAATTCAAATATTTAGCTTTCCAGGACCTCGGTGACAGACAGGATCAGTCTGTCAAACAGAGTTTGGCTGGAGGGCTATGGATCCGTCGAAGCCTACTTGAAAAACATACACAGAGTAAACGCCGTGCTTATGTAAGAGTTTGGTCTGCGATTTGCCATCCCCACAACTCAACTTAGACGAAGGAGCGGAGATCTTTTCAACACTCCTCGGAGTTTACTATACGTATGTGTGAGGGTTCCTCATTGGGAAAGCAGCCTGTGTTTACGCCAGCGGTTTGGAGAAAATTAATGATGACAAAAAGGCTGCAACATGAGTCATGATGGCCAAATGAGAATTTACCTTCAGGTCTAACTTTTTGCACTGACACGATATAAGCGAACCAACTGCAAGCTGCAACCTATTTGTGGTGGGAGTGGCAAGGCTGGCATTATTCAAAGCACTTTAATCTTTTTATGCAGAGCATTAATTAGCAACAACTACAGGTCCACTTTTGCCTCATATACCTTCAGACTGATCTATGACCGCAAACAAAGGCATGGGAACGACTTATTCATGGCTAATTTTAGAAATCAATGCACGCAATGGGGAAGACCACAAGGGCATTGGTAAATGTGGAAACTATGAAGGATAACTTTAGTTGTTTGAAAACTTTCATTTGAAATTAATCTTTTTTTTCTTTAAACTTCGACGCAAACATTAATTAATATGAATAAATAAAAAGGAAACTCTTACATTTTTATTTATGTTACCGTATTTAAAATTTAAGGAGAAACTGAAATAAAAAAAAAGAATGGTTGATGGGTTTATTTCAAGTATTTTGTTTATTTTGATTATTATAACTCCCAGCTAAAGAAAACCTGAAATTGTCATCATGAATTCTCCAAAATAACGATAACTAAGTTATTAAAGCAGGTATTGCTTTTGGCAGTGTGGGCCAGTGAACAGCAGTCCAGTGGTTTTTTTTTCTTTAACAGAAGAAAGACATTTGATAATGTCTCTGGTCAATGAACAGATTAACATGGGGTACTTTTTCCTCCTGTTTTTTTCCTTCCACTAGACTTTCCATTGATATACTTTCATCCAGCACTCTGTGAACATTCTGCCGTCTGCTGAACTGCCAAGTCAAGTCTTCCCCACTTGCCATAACATAACATTTGCTAATTTCTTAAAAATCCTTTTTATTGGACTCGTGTAATATTGTCTTTTTTTCTGACTAACGATACTCATAAAAATGAACAGAAATTAACGCTTATAACATATCATTATGTTTCATACAAATTACAAGTTTTACTTTTAAAGTGAATTACTGAAACACACAAACTCCTCACTTACATTGTAATATACCTGCACGCATGGAAGCAGGTTTCTTACTTTTGTATTTTCCAAGCAAGAAACTGATCAGTAGAGTGTCACAATATGCTCTAAATGTTCCCAAATATCGATTGGAATCAGATTTGAGCTAATTACTCATCTCCATTTCAGCTTGTTTCTCCAACACACCGATTGGGTGGACGAAAACAAGAATGTCCGCACAGAAAAACACGCCACGTCCCCATCAATAAGACCACTGCAGCGTCTCTCTCTCTCTGCAGTGTCCCGGAGGCCTGTGGACAGTACGGATTGCAAAAGAAGTAAGTGTTTCCAGGACGTGACTGGCTGGCCGTGGGTTTCATCATGGGGCAGATGAAACCGCAGAAACTGAAGCTTTGCTGACAGATTGCTGCTGAGCGTTCGAACTGTCGGCAGCAAAACACACACAAGGACACGCCGGGGTGCAGAAAAGACACAGGAGGAGAGATGAGTCACAGTGAGAGACGCACACACACACACGCACCCAAATCCCATTAAAGACCTTTTATCAAACTGATTTTCCGAGCGAATGCGTCTCAGAGCAAAGACAGACTTTTAATCCATCACCTCTACTGCTTTTTAAAGCATACTGTGAGCTTGTTTTGGATTCAAGCTCCGCGCATATTTCTTACTCGCAAATCAAGTCGCATGTAAGTCTCAATCCATCTGCAGCTTTTTCATCACCCTCTTCATTCCCCTTACGCAGCTGCTCCCCTCGCCCGCCCCCACGCTCCCTACTTAAAGCACGGCCCATTAAGAAGACGTGAAAGAGAGCGCTACCCTGAGAGAAAAATCATCCTGGGGCCGGCTCCACCGAACCTGGCTCGACATATACCAGCTTCTGTTTATTTGAACTGTGAACCTGCATTTGAAATGTGTGTGTGAAAGTAAAAGTGCAAGCGTGTGTGTGCAGGGGAGAGAGAGAGAGAGACAGAATGGAGCGTGTGTAGCCAAGGGAATGGCTTCACACAAAACCCACTGTCTCACCCTCTGATTCCTTTCACACCTCTCTTAATGCGTGTTTTACGCGCATTTATTTCCCCCGCGGGCTCCTGGCGCTCCTCGGGTTCTGCAGGCCACAGACAGGCCTCTGTGTAGCCCGGTTAAGGCAAAACCGAGCTGAAAACAGACCTCCATCACCCCCTGTGGAGCTCCAGACACAGAAATAACACTGTCCTCCTGCTGACCCACACGTGACATCACAGGAAGTGTACAATCACTCCTGTTGTGAGCAACACAACCCAGAATTCACACATTTATAAGTACAGATTAACACTGAAAGTGGTTTCCAAGAAGACTTTAGACAATGGTAGACACATGGAGGCGTGATGAGGAACTGTGAGGTTAGCGAGGGTCAGGTTAAAACTCGACATGCACCGAGACATTGCTTGGTAACTGGAATCAGATGGTTTCTCAGTCCTGATCAGCACCGACTGGTGAAGTGTTTAAACATTCTGAAAAAGCCTTAGACAGAACGATGACGAGATGACAAGACCTAAGAATCTAAGGGTGTTTTCACACCTGATAGCCCAGGAGACTTGGTTCAATTGGGGTAAAAATAGAAGTATTTGTTACATTTTCAGCTGGTACAGTTCGCTTTCACACTGCATCATGTCAAACGATCCAAACTAATTGAAAAACATGTTCATCTCCTCGCTTGTGGGGCCAAGAACTACTGAAGGAAACAACATGAAAACCTCAGAAGAAGACATGAGCACAACTTCCTTCTTCACAAAATCTAAACAACAAAGAAATGGAGTAGCATCAGATTTTAGCGGTTGTAGGATTTCTCTTTTGTCTTTGGCAAAATACCCCCAAAGCTATTGCTCCCCCAAGCGCTAGACTCTGACGTTTGTTTCGGTTGTACTTACCCAGAATGCCCAGGGCTATGGTTAGCATCCTGCTTTTGGAGTGTTGTCTGGTTCGCTTGTGTCCACATATGCATTCAAACTACACCAAAATTCACTTTAATAGAACTGAGACCTAGATTTTTAGTTAGTCATTTTGGTCTTCATCCGTTTGATTGCGCATTCACGCCTCCCCAATCGAACCAGACATTCCAGACAAATGAACTAAGACTTTGATTAATGTGGACTAAATAGCGCTGGTGTGAATGCACAATAAGACGTCACGGTTTCAGAGGCATGGGGTTGACTGGAAGAAAGATGAATGGCTGCCAAGCATTCAAACAAAACAAAATCTCAGATACCAGAGGCATCTACAAGCAGGAAATAGAAACACTTAACGTTGGAAAAACAAATACAAAGAGCAGGGTGAGTCTAATTGGCTGGTGAACATAACAAAGCAATAAAAGTCAAAGGTGTGGCCTTTTTAGTTCGAATGAAGTCTGAATAGTTTGACAAGAGCAGCAGGTTCATCCCTGCTAGAATGTGCTGGGTCTTAAAAATCAGACTGCAGCACATGTTATGCACAAGGATATGGAAATAAAGAATAGAAAAATGGGGGGAAAATGTTTCATCAACTTTGATTCTTTAAAGGGGTTTAAAGATACTAAATGTAAACTGAAGCAAAGGTGACATTTAAATGTCAACTGTGTAAAAACCGTGGCTTACTAATCTATAAAAAGGCATAATGTGTCAAATCGCTTAAGAGGCACTATAGAGTAAGAGCACTCTGGCTTCTGTCTGGTATGTGGGCTGGCATACCAGCCAGCAGAATACACCCCGGACTGGAAAGGCAGCTCCATGTGACTAAGAATCTGCTATGCCAAAGACTGTCCCAGCCACAGAATTCAATGCTGGAATCAGAGTTATTGACATTGACCGTGCTGTTCCACAGTGGAAACACCAAGAATGTCCCTTAAAGAGGGAATAAGAGAGACCCACTAAGAAAAAGATCATAAAAGCAGATCATAAAAGCACATCAATGAGTGATGGACTGGCCAAGGGAGGAATACATGAAAGATGGTGTGAAAAGAAGGGTGCCGTTTTGAGACAATGCACTGGCAGCACAACAGAGGGAGGAAGCACATGGTATCACCAAGCCCATCCATCTGCAGACAAGCCATATGCCAAAAACGTTCACGCATTCCACTGAATCAAGCTGTGGATTTGTCTTGATGCTGGCCCTCATTGTGAGGTAACCTAACAATGGCACAAGAGGAGAAGGCTGTTTAGGTACACCCCCCGGCGGGCTAATCCATACTTACAAAGCTGCTTGGATTCGATCAGTCAACAAACGGGTAAGATTTCCTGCAGTCTCACCAGCCTGATCTGGCCACACGTATGGGGCCATGTGAGCAAGGCAGGCTGCAGAACGTTACCAGCAAAGAACTGTCTAAATAATGGTTTCAAACCAAACAAAAAAAAAAAAAAAGGAAAATCCACCAAAAGACTTGTTGAGTTTCTACATCTTTGTACTTTTGCTTTTTGATTATTCTGGTTTGGCAAGGAACAAACAGTGAAATACCACAGCAATGCATTAAAAAAAAAAATGCTAGAGCAGATTAGCACTCTAACTTTCACCAAACAGGTAAACAACGAACATCACTTCTTTAGCTTAGACCGATTTCAACAAGAAAGCACATCAATGGGTGACGCTGTATAGCACAAACAGTACAATAAACAAAACATATTAATTACAGTGGCAAAGTAAACAGAAGTAATAAAAAGCCCACTGGTGTGCATAAAGCAACACAGTTTGGAGGAAAACTAAAAAGAGAAGATTAATTTTCAAGGGACAGCAAACAGGCTAAACCAATTACAGACCGGGTATTGAATTTATTACTCTGGTTATTTTATTTAGCTTTCTTTTGCCTTTCGCTGCTGCTGGAGTCACGGGAGGTTGTCCCCTCTCAACCAATCACACAACACAAATCTATCCGCGTCAGATTAAAAAAAAGCAACAAAGCAAATAAACAAAAAAAAATGTTATCTTGTGTAGAGACTGTGTTATCTGATCTTAAAGCTATTGACTTTGCTACAGACATCTGGAGTGTGGAGGTTTGCTCGATGTCTTTGCTTAGCTTCAAGGCACACTAAATACGACTCCTCATCGATCAAACTGGAACATGTCCAGCTGTTTGGTGGATACTCTAGTGCAGAGCACACGAGCAACAGATGCTAAAGAGATTGGAAATTGACAAAGAGAATTCTTGTCATACTGCAAGATAATGCAGGAAACATGCAAAAAAAAAAAAAAGAGCAAGAGGTGATTTCAGCACGGGTTGCTTGGTGCACACCTCTCAGTTGATCGTCTGCCAAATTTGTCATTCCAGGCACTTCAATCTTCTGCAAAACCACTGGGTAGTCAATTATCGCATGATAATGACTTTCAAACGAGTTATTGCACCTACAAGTCCACAATGTCGGAAACGGACCAGGATTCTGCATCAGAATCCCATTCTTGATTGGAAATGACTCAAATCAGTGTCAGGGACAATAAATATTGATCAGTTCATTTGTAATCTGGTACAAAGGAGGAGAAAAAGACATAAACCCTGAATCATCTGTCGGCTTAAAGCCTTTGCTCAAAAAGCTGAAACTCTTGGAAAAACCTATCGCTGCTCTATTGATTACAGACTACTTTGCATTTAGCTGTTGCAACTGACCCGCTCTCTCCATCTGATCCTCCAAATACCACTGATCCCACCAAGAGATTGGTGTGCTGCTGGTCTATTGTGGACCATATTGATTGTTCAAAAACCAACACTGAGACATAGTGAAGCCACACTGCCGAGCCACACTTTCATTTCCCCCCCGAGCAGCACTGAATCAATACATGATGTGAATAAGCAGGGTTTGCCGAATGCGATGACAAGTCACGTTGGCTCAAAACCCAAGAAAAGATACACAGACAATTAGACAATAGGTCATTAAAATGTGTCCTATGTTGGGAAACGGATGTGAGAGAGAAGAGTATTTGTGATGACACAGCACTGATCTCAGGGAGAAGAAAACCGTGCCTGAGCAACAGCAAAACCTCTCACATCTGGGACACACTAAGTACCCATGTGCAATGAATTACATATTTTTGGAAAGTCAGCCACGTTGGACTCTGTAATCTGTTGGTGGGATTTTATTCCTGTTGTTCATGGTTTTGCCTGATGTGACTTCAGCGCTTGATTTTGTTTTACGAGAGAAGCTGACAAAGATATTGTTAAGGAGACAAAAATAAAGAATTTTGAAAATCAGCTGAATAACATCCTACAGACTCGACGTAGCTTTTCCTTTTTTTAATTTTTTTTTACCAAGAGGGATTTTTCACACTGCGAGAGTCCCTCAGCTGCAAATAACTATTTTAGAGCAGAAGGGTGAAATTTGTCACCCTTATGATTGGCAGGCTCGGCAAACGCTCGAGTTCCTGTGTCGGCGTACAAACTGTGTTCATCGAGTTGAGTAACTCTGGCTAACTTCACATCAAGTGGATGTAACTTAAAGGACAAGAGGAGGACAGAGCTTTTAAAGTGCCGACACTCCGGGGAACTTCTCACAGAGTGCTCAAAGAGAAAAACATCTTTATTAAGTCTGTCTGCTGAAATATGAAGGCTACCGCTAAAGCTCCTTTCTCTCCCACTATCATTTGAATTTTGTTTTACTGACTTACTGGAACCTCTTATAAATCTGGCCATTAAACAATTCAACAAAATTTTTTAAAAAGAGACATGGCTGTTTTGTTTGTTTTATTGAAAAGGCCTCTTGGGTCTTGTTAGCTAAATTATGCGCCAAGTTGGTAAAACAAACAAAAAAACCCCTAATTGTATGTACTTTCAATTAAGTAGACCACCATCAGACTAGCATAACAGTTTTTAAGTAAAATACATTTTGCTTACTTTTCAATACTCACTGGAATAAAAACGTCATTTTTTCCAGACTTTATGCTAAGCTAAGTTAAGCTGTGCTGTATTTCCTTCATGTAATTAAAATTATATCTGCACGTCAAAATAAAGGACCAACAGAATGAGACATTATTCATATTATTCAAATAGAGTCACACCTAGGCGTAATTTAAAATCCCAAATTTATCTAATATACATATTTTATTTAGACTGTGGGAGGGAACCAGAGAAGCCAGAGAAAATCTATTTATTTATTAAGAGAAAAAAAGGCCTAGACTTGGCCGGGATTTGAACCCAGGCAGTTGCTCCGTCTACTCAGGTCAGTCATAAGACGGGACTGTCTGTGACTCACAAAGTAAATGAACAAAAGAACAACCAAATAAACCAATGAGTGAATAAATCGTAGACTTTTGCGACATAAATTTTAAATCTCCACAAACAGTACTCAAACGACAAAAAAAAAAAAAAAAAGATTAAAACAAGAATGTGGTCTCAACAAACGTTCTGACAACTCTGACCCAAAGCCTGTACAGGCTGTCGGCACCCACACGCCTGCTGGAGACGCAGCACTGTGACGAGTTTGGCTTTCTGCGCCGAACACTGAGCAGCTGAGCGGTGGCGAGGTTACTGGCCACACAGCCACTAGTTAGATCTGTGGTGTTGCACAACCACATCTGGTCAGCCTGGATCTACTCAGTGATGCATTATGGTCTACCGTTCAGCCAAACCTCAGAGGTTAGGGACTCTTCCTTGGACTGGGTGTATATAAATTAGGATGTGTATATTCTATACCTCCCCATTCATCTCACTTGCATAAAAACTGCACATAAATTTAAAGCAGCTGCACCCTGCCCTAAATAACATAGCTGAATAAGGTTCTTTGTAAAATGCAAGACCCATGATAACACCTTTTGTGAGGGCTACAGTTTATCTTGGCTTAGTTTGGAATTTTAGCCCAAGGCCAAAAACATCATGCTACAGAGGAAATGAACTAAGGTGAAAAATCCGTTAACTCTTCAAAGAAGAACGGCTTCTTCTTTGAAGATTAGGATTTTGTCCAAACTGTCCTACTGGTAGATATTTATGAAGTAATAAAATTAGTAAACTGAGTAGATCAGCAATGTTCGTCAGATTAGCTTAGAGATGGAATTGGGTCATTGACTCTGAAAGCAGAAAAACTCCCTAAGTCACTAAGGGTGAATTCGTTTAGTCCACTTTCATCGAACTGTAGTGTGTTTGTCCAGAAAGTCTGGTTTGTTTGTGGAAGTGGAAATATGCAATCAAACTCTAATGTAGACCAAAAAAAGCTAACTCCGATCCACCTAAAAAAAAAACTAGGTCTCGGTTTGGTTGAAGTGAACTCTGGCGCTGTTCGAATGCATATGAATGCAAGCGAACTGGAGACCGCTTCAAAAGCAGGAAGTGAACTATAGCAAAGGGCATTCTGGGTCAACAGAGCCAAAATCGATGCGCGACTTTGGCTCGTGGCAAAAGAGAAATCCTACAACAACAAAAATCTGCTTTTTCAATTAGTTTGGATCGTTTGACACAATGCAGTGTGAAAGCGAACTATACCAGCTGAAAATGCAACAACTGTTGCCATTTTTGACCCCAACTGCACCGAGTCTACCGCGCTATGAGGTGTGAAAACACCCCAAGTCTTGAGTTGCCTTGAGTTTGCCATTACACTGCAGCTCAATAAGCTTTCTTTGGATGTACCTAGCAGATCTCTCTCTCACCAAGTCAAAAGAATGGATTATAAAACTGATCCAAATTATTTTTTTTGTGCTTTAAAGTCAATGAACTCATTGCACAGTGCTCTCTGTTTATGAGTACAATGTGTGCTTGTGAATATGACGGAGCTGACTTGGTCTGTTATGTCTTGCCACACACAAAGTGCCATAAGTTTTCTTGTTCCATCCGACTCGCCCAAATACAACCTTTGGAGGCCAGCCTTGGACTGCAAGTTGCTGTTTCCATGCAATACATTATCACAGTTTGGTAGTGTGATCATTAGTGATGGGAGTGATATGTAGCTGACATGAACAACAGAAGACGTTACCTTCCAGGCTTCATTTAACTGGATCAAAGCCTGGAAAAGGATGTAACCAGAGGGCCTGGATCTTTATGTGTCTGGTCTGGGAAATCATTATCAACAGAACACAATGTTGAGTTGGGGAAAACTAGCTGCTTACTGGGCCAGTGGTAAAGCACTTATTCTGAAAGTGATTAATGGGGTTGTCGTCACTCTGGAGAAAGGGTCAGAAAATGCCCCAATTCGGAAAATCTCTTCCCCTGTTCTGAAATCATTATTAAATGTTTACTGAAAAAAATAAATAAATACTGTTGTTGTGAAGCAGCAATTTAGTTAGTAATAAAACTTTGGGTCAATGCCTGCAGATTGGATTGGATCATAATTTATCACCATAAAAGTCAACTTATGAGTTTCAGAGTGAAGAAACAATCATGTTTAAACTTCAATACGTATCCTGGTGAAGATGAAGAATACAGCTGCATTGTTTTACTTGTACCTTTGGATTGTCTTTTTCTTACTATGGAGGAAAATAAGAACATAGTTTGGATTGATACTCAGTATGGAACGGAAATGCAACCTTAGCAGTCTGAAAGGGGGGGGGGGGGAATGAACCACTACACAAAAGCCCCTTCACTTTATCTGGAGTGATAAAATAATGGGGAAAAATGTAGGCACTCGAGCTGTAAGTGAAGGATGACTCTTACACAGCAAGGTATTGGATTGCAAAATTGTCATGTCTGGGTGTTTTTTCTCCCCCAACATCGTGGGAGTGAAGTTTTCTCATCTAAAAGGCATCTTTGTTTAGTGTGAAGTGTGATGGATTTACGCTTTATTAGAAGAACGTCTATGGCAGGTCTGTCAGAGAAATGATCCTGACACGACAGTAAAGTGGACAGTTTGATGATGACACAGAGCAAAGTGTGATGAAGCTTCAGTACAGAAAACAGAAAAACATTTCTAAGTGCATACACTGGAGGACGGAGAATGGTTGAACTTTATTGCAGACAAATGGGCTGGTGCTTTCATTAAGATCTCTGACATCTCCGGTCTACTGTATTGATTCTGGGGCCAAAAGTCAAATAGAAAATCTGCCCTACTGGGAAATTGCAGAGTCTGAGAACAACCAGATGACTCCTGCTTTAAAAAGTTCCTCCGTTGGCTGAAGAATGAGGAGCTGAATATTTGAACGTCTATTTTCAAACTCCACAGAGTTTGAAAATAAATTCAGACATAATTTCACAAGTCCAGAATTTATGTCTGCCCAGTCGGTCAGTTGCCATGTCTTGGTAGATTTGCAGTTGTGTGTTGTTGTTTTTTATTTATTTGTGGATGAGGGATTCATCTATTCTAACTTCAGCTTTATCCAGGACCTGCCCAGTGTATTTCCTGATCTCCGTATGCTCTTTGTTGACTAACATTCTCCGGCAAAGCTCACTGTTAAGAGAACAAGTGGTATCATTTAAATTCCACTTCACATTTATGCACTTCACTTTGTGCTGATCTATTGCAGAAAATCCCAATAACGTAAATTGCAGCTTGTGGTTGTTGTAACATGACAAAGCGTGGAAAAGTTATGGCTGCATAAATACTTTTGGAAGGGCACCCTTTGTGAAATCTGTGTGCTGCTGCTTGAAGGGAGAGAGATAGGAGACACCTGGTGTGCGAGAAACCACAGCAGCATCTAACTGTATTATACAGATTAATTAAAAGCCTCAATCTGTTTCCTATTATCTTTGAATGCTTGTTGATGGGGGTCCACAGCCACATGCACCACTGTGTGGGGGCCTGTGGCCTGATTAGATCAGTGAGACCCATGTGGGAACTTTTTTCCTATCCTCAGGATGCTGCAGTAACCAGTAATAACTTACTGCACTGCGAGAGTCTGCATAAATAAATTAAAATATATATATATACTAATAAGAAGGTGGTAATTTCTGCTACACAAATGTATCAGGCACAAACAGAGAGTGTCTTCAGGAAGTGTGTCCTCTGGGAAGAAAATGATGGAGTGGAAGAGTGTGTGAGTACAGAAATCGAGGAAAGGGGGTTGGAAGAAAGGAACAAGTTGGAGGTCATTGTCTGACTTCAAAGCACACCCCTAAACCCCCGCTCCAATAAAAATAAATAAATAAAAATGCTCTGTCTCTAAAGCGCTGCTTTATGATGCAGAGTCTGACACACACCACCAAGCTACTGGCACTATGTGTGTGTGTGTATGTGTGTGCTTTATTGCTAACAATAAGAGAAGCCTCCATTGCTGGACGGATGGGTAGGAGGCCGGGTGCATTAGGGAGGGAAACCAAACTTTCTCCACTGACTAGCTTTGACATGAACCAAACACTGGGACCCTTATAGACTCATGTCTGGACGCTCTGGGATGAAAGCGGTGAGCGTTTTTACACCCTGATGTCACTACTACTACAAGCAGGAAGGGAATCAGAATGCTAAAGGAGCTTTACAACACAATGGAAGCTGTCTCAAGTGACGGCTGGGACTATTTTATCTGCTGCAGGAGGCTTGTTAGAAACTGAAAGAAACATTATCTCAACCCTCCTGATGCATGCACTGGATCTGCACACAGTCCTGCACATTGGAAGTGCTGTTTTAGAGGCCGGCATCTTTTAACAGCTCTATGGCAGCCAGGTCTGCACCAAAGCATTTACGAATACTAATTAAGTTCTGACCCGGACTTAAAGGCCAGTGACGAGGCCCCTCTCTTGCTGTCTTATTAACGTCACACACTCTGCTGAGGATACATGCAAAAAAACATACAACACACACACACACACATAGAGGGAATGTCTGCTCTGAGACCAGAGCAGCATCATCATTAGCAAGCTACTATTTTATTTATTTATTTTTCGTTTTTGGTAACTCACATCCAGAGAAACTTTGTTATGGAATGGGAGAAGGTCAAAGTGTCGGATGAGAATCTAATTACTTAATTTGGAGATAGGTATTATATTAGCCATGCTTCTCTCTATTTTTCTCTACATCCTAGTAAGCAGTTTAGGAAATGGTAAACAAAGATGTGCGTTAGGTTAGATGTATTTTATTTATTTATTTTTTCAAAAAAGCAACTTTCAGTCCATGCTGAGTAGTGAAGGGAAAATCTTTCAAGAGCCAACATGTGCGTTCTCTCAGTTCAGGCCATTCTTCTGATCCGCATTCCTCTGTTTTCAATTACGCCTAATGTTTATCTCTCACTCCTTCCTTTGGTTTCACAAATCAAACAAACCTACATTCAAACTTGCACTGCTACAGAGACACAACAAAACCGCCTGTACTCATCGAGACAGCCAACGCCATGTGTCTGTGTGAGGGTTTGGGTTATGTAACGCAAACCCTCATATGGGTTTGCGTTACACGAGTCGACTTTGGGACCCTTTTTGTCAACTCGTCCTGCTGGCAGTTTTTGTGCAGCCAGTTTGTTCCCACGGGTTGTCCCCAAGCCTCTTGCTGTTTCGGTTTTGTACCTGAAAATAACCTGGTCATTAACTGATGAGTATCAGTTTGTGTTGCTAGGTTGTCAGTAGGGTGCGACGAGATTGCGGTATAAAATATTGCCATATCAAACCGCCACAATATTTCTTATAAGTCAAGTCTGTGATGCAAAGTGCTATTCTGTTGCTGTTGGTATAGACTTTGTCTGGTAAGGTCAGCCTATGTTGTTATTATGGGATTTGAAGGCATTTGCTTAAGCATTTTATACTGTAGATAAGTATTTTGAAGGAAGAAAGGGAGTGATTCCTGAGATGCCTGATTATGCTGCCTAAGTCTGATCACAATGAGTCATATAACACCCTGTCTCCAGCATGGTTTAGCACAAAAATAAGCACCTATGTGCACAAGAATCTCATGACATTACAGTTATTTACATTCTCTTCTTAGATTTTCCAGATTTCAGCGCAGCGACAGTTTCTGTTTTCTCAATCACAGCTGGACCAATACAGGTCACCAGGAGGCCACAATGGTTCCAGACAGCAGGGGGTTAATCTCTAATCCACTAGTGACTAAATTATTGAAAGTCAGTTTGTGAAACAGATTGACAGAACGAAAGAGAGCCTGAAAAAGAGAATTTGTGGCAGGTAGCAGAACAAGCTAACAACAACAGTAGAGAAACCTGTCAGAAGAGTCAGAAGGCTGTTCTGCTTGGAAGATGATGTGTTTGGAAGAAGATCAGACTACAAGCTGTGACTGTATGAAGCCAAGTCAAAGAACACACACCCCCCCACACACACACACACACGCACAGACACATAACACCCTGAGTTAGATAAACCAAGATATGCTCCAGTTCAAGTCTGCCAAAAATGATTGAGGACTTCCTTCCCCCCATATTGCATAGAGTCGTACCACATATTACAATTAATTGAATTTCATTCTGAGGTGACTGCAACATTTGTCATCCAGTTGCATTCACCATGTTAAATTAGAATTTTTATGTTTCTAAGATTTTGGTAGGCTAATAGCTTCTCTTAGTAGGTTTATGCAGCTCTTAGCTATTCTCTGACTGATGTGAACATCTTTCATCAATAGAATGTTTTCCCAATATTTATCATTTTGAAGCAACATTTAAAGAAATTGGCCTCTGAGTGAAAAAATATCAAAATTTGTTTGAAATAAAGAAAGAAAATGATTTCTTAACATATATAAATCTACTCTAATCAATGGTAATTTTATTTCAGTTTGTGTCTGTGCTGAAATTTTCAAGCATTTTCTGAATGTCTCAGAGAGCGCCTCTATGCTTTGGTTTTAAAACAAAACATAACTTGGAAATCTGCCTTCCTCTTTTATTACAAAAGAGGGGACAGTGAAGAAAGACATGCACCATTCCTGTCCTCCTTTGCGCCACATTTCTCCTTTCTCTCTGGCTGCTCTGGTATGTTGGAATTGATCAGTGATAAATCGCCTGTCAGCAAAGTTCAGGCATTAAAGCTAAGTCAGTTCTGCAACCTCCTAATTCAAATATCGCCTCTGAAACATCGTCAATATCAGAGAGTAGAATATTGGAGAGTAGAAATGCAATTAAAGTGCATTGTCACACTGTTTCCTCTTCAACACAAAGTAGCACACAACTGGAAGGAGAAAGAAAACGAAAACAAGGTTTTTCCTTAAAAAAAAAAACTTTCTGAAAAGTGTGGCATGTGGCATGTATTTAAACCCCGAAGCGCTGTGGTCAAGACCACTTAGTCCGAGACTTTAAGTGAGGCAAGACCAAAGCTGAGTGCTTGGGCACATCACACTTTACATTTTGGCTTTTGTAAAAAAAATAAAAATAAATCATTTGGAAACCACGTTTCCTTCCTCCATACAATTAAATGTCACTATGTGTTGTTCAAACACACCAAATCCCAATAAACCAACAGCACTTTGAAGTTTGTGGTTGTAACATAAAAAAAATAAAAAAAACTGTAAAAAAGTTTAAGAGGTGTGAATACTTTTGCAAGGACTCAGTGAAGATTAGCTTAGTACAAGTCCAGAATCTGATTTCATAAACTCATATGCAGATAAATGCAGAAAATGCTTTCAGTTATTTCCAGAGGAGGATTTCATTTATGTTGCTGACTAAAAATAATGGAGGAGAGCAGCTCGAGCAGAAGTCGCTTCTCAACAAAAATGCGCGTCGTTATATTTTATTACAACATCTGGGGGTGAACGAGAGGTTTCGGCGGCGTTCATCTTGATTGCGTCCCTGTTGCGCAATCGGGGAGTGAGGGAACCGCACGCGGGCCCCCGTCTAGAGGGGGACATTTCCAGATCCTCCTCGAATGCCCCCGCACTTTGTTGACATGAACTTAAGTTCCCCAGACCTCCAGGAAAAATGCACAGCGAACCGCAAGCCCAAGCGCACTGAACGGCATTTGAAATTTAAAAACAACATCTGTTTGGTCTCTGGTAGGCTTTTGTTAGTCACATCAAGAAAAGACAGCAGGAGAAACACCATGAAGGGACATGTCAGATCTACGAGACATCTTGAGCTTGGATGGGAGACGTACTGAGCCTCGCTGAAGCTTCATAACTTGGTTTCACATGTTTTTGGAATCACAGACTTAGATGGGTTTTGTGTGACAGGACAAAACGTAATGCATTAAAAAGTGGAGTGGGAGAGAATACACGAGGTTTACAGACTTTTTACAAATAAAACTCTAAACCGAGAGGCATGCGTTTGATACCCCAAAATAAAATCCAGCATAACCTGTTTCTAAGATCCATGGCTCACATGTGGGAATTTGTAGACAGCAAAACGTCATCAAATGTGGCTTCAGAGAGAAACATTGAGATCCACTTTGGCCCTTGCTTGTGGAAAACTTTGCTTGCAGCTTTCCACAAGATATAAAGGTGATGCAACAAAAAGAAGTGGCGGAATGTGCTCTGGTCGGATGAGGCCAAAATTGATTATTTTTTTGACAGAAAACTAATAGACCCCATCCACCTGAACACAATCCACCATATTTAAATATGGCGGTGCCAGCATTATGCTGTGGGGTTGCAGCAAAGCTTGCAGAAACAGTAAACATATAGCCACTATTAAAGCTAATTGTGTGTCAGAATGACCACCAGTCCTAAACTCAGGTGGAAAATTGTGAAAAGCTTTGAAAATTGTGGGTCGCAGACACTATCAAATCTAACTGAGCTTGAGTTGTTCCACAAAGAATGATGGGTATAACATTCAGTCTTTGGATGTGCAAATTTGGTAAACAACCCCCACTCCCAAAAAAACCCACAGGTTTAATTGGAACCAATGGTAGTTTTGTGAAGTTTTGACTCAGGGAGGCTGAATACGAACTCATACAAAACTTTTCAGATTTTAATTAGCAATTTTGAAAACCTTTTGTCCTTTCACTTGAACACAAGACACCGTTTTCATCTATACATACATACATCGCGGCTAATGTTTTAAACTCTGAGGTAAATTCCTTGTTCTAATCTTTGGGATCTACACAGACCTACAGCTGTGTTTAGATCTTTCCAGCGTTGCTTCTTACTACGATCTACAGCTGACGTCACGGGCTTTCAGACATCTACGCTTCAGGGAAACATCGAGATCTACTTCGGGTCTTGCACAGTTACCTCGTTTACATAAAGCAAACATTTTAATCTATATGTGCCCTAATTTGACATCCTCTCCCAGACCTTCCACGCAAGTGGCAGATGTCTTTGTTGATCCTCTGGATCACGAACACAACAAGCGTACAGACTTGAGCGCAGACACATGTAAACAAGTGGCCGACCGACACAGGCTTCTTCTCTCTTTGCACTGAAGATGCATTGTTCTTCGCATAGCGACAAACTGGCAGGTTGACATAGCGGTGTGTGGGGGTGTGTGTGTGTGCCGGTGATGGGGGCGAGAACCACAAGACAACATGTCTTGTTTATTGCAGAGGAAGAATGTAGTATTTGTCTTGATTTCCATCACTCACACATGAGTCTGGGCAAGAAAAGACAAAAAACAGAAAACAAAACAAGATGTCCTGGAGCATTACCAGCCTGTCACACTGAACAATGGGCTGCTTCACTAAAACCCACACTCCTGCCACCCCTGGTCATGGTGGCGAGACGGAAACAAAATGAAGGTAAAGGCGTTAATATGTGTGTGTGTGGGAGGTAGGAAGGAAGGAAGGTATAATCTGTCATAAGTTTCAGTGTGTAGAAAAGTGTGGTGAAACTTCTGTCTGTGCGTGTGTGTATGGGTGTGTGCTCCCTGGCTGTGATTAAGTAGGTCTTGCGGCCGTGCCAAAGCTGCGGTTATTCTCCGGCCAGCGGCGGAGGCAGAAGACCAAAGATACTTCATTATGGCCTCATTCATCACCTCCGGGACAGCTCTGGCACCGCTCTCAGGACCCCGCTCATCTCCTCCCTGCAGTCTCCGATCCACGCTTACGGCTGCGCAGGTTCATCGTTCCGGAGCCTCGCCCCGTCTTTCTCCCTCGGTTCACCTGCCCTTTGTGGAACCTTCCTCCTCTTTTCCCCTAAGCGGACACTTCCCTTTATACACGCTTGTCTAATCGCCTCTTCCTTGTTGCTTACCTTTGTCTAACCTTCACTCTATACCCCTCTGACTATTTTTTAATTAACTCTCACTAATCCACTGCATCCCTCCATCTTGACCCATCCTCCCACGCTTTCATTAGCTCTCTCCAGCTCTTCTTATCCTTTTTTTTTACCCCCCAACTCAACCCATTTGTCATTCCCACTAGCCCTCCCCCTTCTGCCTCTATAATTGAGTTTGACCTTCGTCTACCAAATTGGCCAAGTCGTTGTACCCCGATGAATCCTCAGCTGATCAGGATGAAGGTGTATTTGGAGGGTCAATGGTGGATGACAGTGTGATGGAAAAAAACCTAAAAAACAACTTGTGTGTGTCCAGTTCAGATCCCAGATATCACTGTGGGCTAGACAAGGAGATTCTCATGGTATAGTAACAATAAGTGAAAAATACTCTATTAACACATAATATAATCAGTTGCTCATATTCTTACTGGGGCAAAGAATAACCCGTTATTAAAGTTGCAGAAATGTAGAATAAACACCAACCTTGCAGTAGTTTTTTAAAGTACAGAATGCTATCTGTTTTTGCTTTGCTGCTCTGCATTGTCTAATACTTGGAGAAAAAACAAACTAATGCTATCACCTTGCACCCAGCTGCTTAAAAAACATGCTTCCCGGTGCCTCACCAACTGTCCTTATATTTCAGATTTACCTTAAGAGTGATGGGAGGGAGTCTATAATTTCCACACCATGGCTGGCTGAGTTTTTTTTGCCACCAGAAATGTTTCCAAGCATACAAACTTGCATTTGTTACTCAATCACACAGTGTAGTTCCCTTGTTTCAGGCAGATGACCAGCAGTTCAAAACAACAGGCGTCAGAGTTTGAGAGGTCGATTCAATTTGCCATTATGTCGCAATAACAAAAACTTGAGTCGACTCAAGACTTGTGAGTTAAATATTTGGTACTTGACTTGGGCTCTTGATGTGAGACTCAGGTCTTAGTGCCTCTCGCCAATTTTGGGGTCCTGATCACAGCTTTTAGAGAGTTTTAATAATTATATTAGTTTTTTTTTATCTGACAAACCCTAGTATAATTATTAAAACTCATTAAAAGTTATAATCAGGACCACAAAATTGGCACTTCCCACCACAATCAGTATTTCTCCCCTCTTCAGAACCGAATACTTCCTGCATGGCTTGACGTAACTTGACTCAATTTTTATTTGTTTTTCCGAATCCAGCTGAAAATGCAACGTCAGCAGACTGCTGGTCCCACAACAGAGATTCAGTTACAAGGCTTAAATCTGCCATTTTTAAAAACACACACAAAAGGCGACTAATGGAAAACCTTTCACAAAAACACAGCGTACTGGAACAGGTCTCTTTTAAGGGGAGACTTGCATGAAGTAGAGCTTCAAGATATTAGAACATACGCAGATGTTGATTTTATTGGCAAATACTGTACCTTTCTCGCGTTGGCTTCCAACAATCTTCTATGGCTTTACCGTCTCGGGCAATAATCGATTGGGACAATAACCGTGTAAATTGGTTTGACATCCTAGAAAATAAGGAGTTTGTAGAGGGATTCAAGATTCCCTTTTTATTTTTGGTTCTTTTAGAGTAGAGAGTTAAATCTGCGAGACAATTTGCTAAAACAATAGCTGGTGAAGGCACAGGAAGCCAGTTAGCAGGGCTCTGTCCAAAACTCAGAGGTTTTCTGCCTGAATATACAAACACATTTCCAGACAGTTTCTGTTCTGCTGGCCGATTCGCCTCCCATGTGAGAAAACGGCTGCCACATAAACCTCAAGGAAGAATATGAGAGACGGTGTTCAGTTTAAAATAAATACGGCTTGCTATGATAATTACTGTGAACATCATTGCAAGCAATTCATATTATCCAGTCATTTATTTAAGCCCAATAGCTAATATTAAAAATTTCATTGTTGTGCTTTGATGTAAAGCATTTCATCTTCAAAACCACCTTTTTCATGTTGTTTTCGGGTGATAAACTAACAAGTAAACTGATTTCCCAGTCATGTTCTCACAAATCTTTTTTAGCAATTATGTTTAAGTGGATTTTTAGTTCTTGCACTGGACTTTTGAGATTTCACCATCTGTAGGCCTACATTACTCCTGCTAAACTAATTAATGGAAACATTTCACAATCGCAATTTCGCAAATCCAACTGTGCCGTCACGATCGCTGAGTGACTACACGGGAGATTTCAGTGGAGGATTAACTATAGTTTGTCAAAAATACACAAAACTTTGAAGAAACGTAGTCTGGTAGTCTCACACTGCTGCTGAACAGATTAAGCAAAAATAAATAAATAAAAAATAAACCTGATTTATGAGTCTCTCTGTTTATTTATTTATTTTTTTTGCTTTCAGCTTCTGATTTAGGATTAATGCCAACTCCACTGTTCTGTGCAGACAGCAGGCGTATTATTAAGTCACACAATACACATTGAAACCACAATATAAACCTAAAGGTTTAGTAATAATAATAATAATAATAATAGATTTTATTTATAATGCCCTTTTTATCTTGAGATCTCAAAGGGCTAAAGGCTTGAATTAACTAAATTATCTTCAGTATTTTACAAAGACTAATGCGGAGGCCTCAATTTTTACCACCAAATCTCTACAAGGAGTTTTGTGTCGGGTTGTTTAGAGTACTTTTACTGAACGACTTGCATCAACATGTACAAGAAGTTCATGTTGGAGAGCCTATCGGCGTGTGTGTGTGTGTGTTTGGACCACACATGCAGGAAGCCTACCTGCTGTCCCATATGGTTGGCATTCTGCCTAATTAAAGCTTTTGTTGCCCCACAAGCTGGGTGAATTACCATAAGGCCCCCTCGAAGTCCTGTATTTATGGCAACTCAGCATTATAAAGAGGATATAAAGAGAGAACACAAGTCTGATTTCTCTGCATGTTGCCACAAAGACAGAGCGAAAAGTTCCCAGGCAACAGGGCAACTAACAGACTCTTTGCATGCCTGATATTTAAGTGTGGCAAAAAAAAGTCCTTTCGATATTCAATGATAAGCACAACTAGCAATGGGCTGTTAGCTATGATTTGGCTTTAAAAAGTTACGCACTCAAAACTTTTACGTCATATTGTTCCTGTGGTTTAAATTTGTTTTTAATGAGATGTGAAAGAGACTGGAGCTTTCTCTGCCTTTAAGGAACATGAACATAGCATGTTCCCTTACAATGTAGATAGAATATTCTCTTTAATGATCAGTAAAAGAGAGGCTGTACTGACTCCTGCAGTTTCCCAACTCGGGGTGTCATCCTCAGAAAGCTTTTGGTTTAGATGAAAACTGGCTTGAAACACCTATCATTAAATTTTAGAATGTTTAAAGCTAAGCGTTAAGCTTCTTAATGGTTTTTAATGAGTTTTGCCCATACAAAGTGAACTGGAATGGGACTGAATATTACTAACTTTTACTGGAGTTTTATCTGCTTGTATAGGGCATTAAAGAATTTAGTGCTTCCTCTCCACTTTGCGACTTTTATGCGCTGCCTCTGAGCTAGCTGAAAGAACACCACCACACCATCCCCTTGCTGGAAACAAGAGGAAACTGTTAGGGAAACACGTTTTGTTGTTTTGGAAAAATAAAACACCAAAGAAGTCAAATTGTTTGTGTGATAGTAATTTGTACTGCTGCAGAAACACGGAAGATACTGCAACTGGCTAACCATTCACAGAAACATTGCTGGATTTGCATTTGATCAACTCTAGAGCAATGTAGGAATTTTTACGACTGGTTAAATTTAAATTAGATACTCTGAACAAAATTTTTGATTTTAAAGCCTTTATAATGCATTGGAAGACATGAAAAGGGAGCACCTTAGAACTCCACTAACATTAAAATCACAAAATGATCAAATCAAAATGTGACTGGTGAGTTCCACAATGGTTAGATATTTTAAAACAAAGGTGTGTATTGTTAAAATATTTTCTTTTTCTTTTTTTAATCTCAATTTGTGCATTGTGCTTTTTTAAAAGTTTTGTTACACCCCTACTTGAAAACTACAACTACATTCAGCCAGCATGTGTCAAAATCAAGTGTACAGTTAATAAAAATGATTAATGACAATATTGTAATTGTAGTAATCAATATCACAATTTTAGCAGTGGTAGGATTTCTATGTATTTAAACTGTTTGAGAAATAACCATGACATAATGATGTTTATCTCACAGAATCTCATACCAGCTCATGCCAAGTCACAACATCTTTGAGTTGGAAGAAGAAAAAAAAACCAACTCTCTCAACAGAAATACCTCCAGACAGTCAAGGTGACAGTTTTTAACTCTACAGTGTGTCTTTCACGCTCTCACTCCTCATCTCACAGCTGTCCCTGGGATTGGCAAAGAGCCGTCTCAGCAGAAGACTTATGACACTGAAGTATTAACACATGGATCATAGCTGGAGCCAGAGGCTATAGCTGCCAACTGAGTCACCGAGCAGAATCCCACATAATACTTACAAATCAAAAGCTATTCACCCAACTGGGCGCACCACACTAGTTTGTCACTGTTCGCCACCAAGTGAGAGAGTATTTTGTGCGATGAATGCAAATTCTATTTCAACAGCTTGAAGTTCTGGGATAAAATTGTGTGCAAGGTAGTAAGTTATTCTTTTTTTTAGGTTAGAGTGGCTCATGTACAATAGGAAAATAAAGGGGTGGTTTGGACTAAAATCAAATTAGCTTGTTGCTAACTCAGAACTCAGCTATGTGCTGCATTTCCGGGTTAGCTCACACAGGAAATGGAGGATCGCTGCACATCCCACGAAACATGGATATGTCTCTTTAGAAACTAATCTTTAGAAACTAATCTCACAACAGTGATGATGAATTCTTGACGGCACTCCACTCAGGTCACTTCCACAACCACGTCAAGAGATTGGGCAAGGAGCTAGGTGGACATCTGGGGACTTCTTCATCACTCATAACATTGGAACAAACATCGGAGAACAATGCATCAAAAAGAGAGATAGTGCGAGTAAATTTATATTTTTATTTTTTAAATGACTAAAGAGTGATATGAATGCTCAGTCAGAGGTTTCACTGATTGGCTTCATTCTTCACCGATGTCAACATGTGACCACACAGACGTAGTAGGAACAACTGCTCTTATTAGGTCTTTTGTTTTGCTACATTTTTGAATTTGGGTTGTGTTTACCAAAAGTATGTTGAGTGATTTTTATTTTTTTTTTTAACAACGTGCCATTGTTCTGCCTGTGTCTCAGTGTGACTAAAATTCAATTCTGAAAGATGTTCATGGTAATTAATTTAATCTGTGTAACCTAATCAATGTGTGGGGAGCAAACAAAGAAAACAAGACGGGTAGAGGGAAGAATGGAAGTAATAGGTGGAAGGTCAAACGCTTTTATTTTTTGCATTTTCAGTTGTAGGATGGTAGCTTGGATTCTCTCTATATATTTCATTTATGTTGACTCCCTCCCTTTCTTCAGTCATCTGTCTCAATCATTGTTCTCCTGGGCTCCATCTTTCTCACTCGTCCCTCCCCCCCGTCCACAATCGTTCTCATCTCTCTTTTGTGAAGTAGGCGGAAACAGAATCCCGTGTTTGACGGACAGCTCCTGAGTGCCGACATCTCCTCGTGGTCGACCTTATCAGTGGATGTGCTTAGCAGAGATGAGTGGCAGCTGGCTTTGTCTGGCTGCACTCTTCACCCTCAGAGTGTTTAATGTAGGTGTGTGTCTATGTAGATTAGAGACCAGGCCAATTTGAGCCAACATGAAAAGCACACAGACGCAGAATTAAAAACTTCAATCTTTATATAAGCTGCTGTCAAACTGATTTCTATAGGTTGAAAAAAAAAAGCATGTGTAAATGTGAATAAATTAACTTAATTTGGGATAACATGAGGTCTTATTCCATCTTTGAAGTATGTGTGTTGGTTTTGACCTGCCACTGTTTAGCTTGGTAAGGTGAGGAAATCTTCATCAATGCAGACAGAGCGTATGCATGGTGAAGCATGATTTCACGTAATGTTGTAATTGTGTCTTTGCTGCTACAGAAACATGTGCTATGGTGGCAAACACATAAAGTTCAAGCTGATAAATACGACAAAAGCTGCATATTGTTCTACACCTCTAAAACACTAGATAAATACACAGCACAATGATGTGGCTGCAATTAGATTACGTTGCAGAGATAGATTTAAAAGCAAAAATGACCACTGAACTCAACTGTTCCCCATCAAAATGTCTGATTACACACTTTCTCTATCGTTACCTTTTAATCCCCCCCCCCCAGTCAACAGATTAACTGCAACTGAGAGTTTAAAGGCTCTGTGACTAATGGAACGGTTAAATTGGCTTTGCAGCTCCAAGATGTGATGTGCGAATGACAAACTGTCTGTTCAACCAGCTGGAAGGCAAAATACACTAAGACTACGACTGAGTGGTGCATCAAGTACATTGCCGTGCCGTTATTATGATTATTGCCATCGTCTTGCCGCTTTGTAGTGGAACCATTTTGTGAAAGGGGAAAGTGATGGAACTTCACCAGCAATACTAAATTTGAGAAGTTATAAACAAACCCATTAGAATTGATTATCTGAATATCTGCCAAATGAATTGTATGATTATTTGCTAAAATAGTTACCAAATGGCATAACAAAAAAAAGTGCAAGTCGTCACATATGTTTAATTTTTTAAACTTTAAGCTTTATTTAGCTTCTAAAGGCAGCTATCTGTGCCACAGTGCAAACGCTAGCTTGTATCGGGATCATCAAGTGCAGATTTGGTTTCAGCTGGGTTGGTCCTCTTTTATATTGCTGCTACAGCTGATTGCAGTCAGCTGTAGCAGACTGCCATCACATCAAGATCACTATTGATGTGATCTTGTTCCTATGTAAAGCTCAAGCATGCATTTTGGGTTTGGGGAAAAAAAATCTACTTTGCATAGGGGGGTTCTCTGAAATTCAACGTTCACAGCTAACATGAGACGTATAATCTTCACGACAACGCAGTCAAATCTCCATTAAAGCCACAGATGTAATGAGAAGCTGCAGCTTTGATTGTGAAGATGAAAACGGAAAGCAGATGAGCGGCGCATTTACTACCCTTTTAGGAATTCAGATGATGAAAGATAATAAGGATTAAAATCAATAAGACTAATCGATACGGCTCTAGGCTGATACACTGCTGAGAGCTAACTCCTCCATATTGATTGGTTTGCAGCACACAAACAGAGGCAGTAGGACAAACAGCAAGAGGAAGGATGGGGGTTGTGGATGAGGCAGGACATCACTCACTTACCAGATCAATCGCCACACTCACAGAATGCCTCACTTTCAAAATTTTATTCGTCCTTCTCTTTTCTTTCCACCGCTGACCCTCTCCACATCTTCTGGTGTACTTTTTGTAAGATCAGAAAAAGTCTTTTCTCGCATTCTGAATAAATTCTCCATACCAAACATGTTTAAACTAATTACTTCTCACAGTTTTCTGACAACTAGTAGGGTTACGAAATGCTTACTACAAGGGATGACTACTAACAATGCAAACTGTTGGCCTATATAAGTTAAATACTAATAGGACACTTTTGAACTCGCTGAAATTTTTCTGTCATATTTGAACTTCAGTATTTAAAAATGTTAGTCACCAGTACACTAAATAATTGGCACTGGTTAAGTAGTATTTGTCAGAAATGCTCAGTTAATGACAAGTAGGACCTAAATGTTCACTAGCTGAATCCCTTTTGATCATGGTTTCTAATTTTTGCAAATCAAAATTGGGCATTATTTCACTAATCTAATCTAAAACGAAATGCTTAGCAACGGACTAATAGCGCAGATTTTTGACTACATAGAGAATAGCAAAACCTAAAACATCTACTGGTTATCTTACTGTAACATTTAAAAGGGACAGTATTGCGCAAAACTGTTTTTCTTTTGACTTTACATCATGTTATAATGTTATTCCCTCATCAAAAACATACCTGGAGTCTTGCTTTGATTATTTTATGAATGTTTGAGAAATCCTTTAGCCTCAAGCGACAACCATTCAGCTGTTCAAAACGCCTGGGTGGACGTAGCTCCGCCTTAGAGGCGTAGCTCCTCCTTGGAACTGCAGTTTCTGATAGCAGTTGCCGTTTGTGGATGTTGGAACACTGAGCTACTAGTTGCTTGGCAGTTTGTGTTGACTGGGGATGTCGAAGTAATCATTCCTTCTTTTCATGTAGTCCATCTGACTAGGGTTAATTGAGTAGTAGCATTCCAACAGATCCATGTTTTCACCTCTCGCCCATTTCCGTCTTTCTTGCCCATTTCCTCCACTCAACTCCTTCAGACTAGCCAGCAGCAATTAGCAAACACCCGGTGGAACTGAGCATCAGCTGAGCTCATTATACAAGCTACTTCTCAGTGCAATGCAGGTAAAAAATATTGTTAAAGGCTTAACAGAAGAGCGATGTTGTGGTGTCTTCCTGAAGGGTGAGTGCCGGACTTACTAAGCCTTAGCATACTGTAAAAGCTTTTTATAGAGCTGCTTTTAGACGAGGTGGCTTCTCAAAAGCCAGCTGTATTTACCATGAACTGCTTTAAGCCCAAAAAGCTACAGAGCTAACTCTGCAATAAATCCAAGCTTCTTTTTGAAGCCCTCACTCGGCTGACCAGCATCTCACTGGTGCGTTTCCATCAGCAGAGCCAGCAGCATGTCAGTGTGGAATGCACTCCATCAGTCTCCAAACACGTTCACGTCACTATTACCAACAGTTGGGCCAGCACTGGGCCTCACACATGCAAACTGCCCCTAAACCTGTCACATTTAATGTGATCCAATCACGAGACTCAAGGAGCCTTCAGTACCGTCCGTTAGAACGTCATTGTACTTCTATATATAGCTATCTGCTGACACACTCAGTGGCGTTGGTATGCAGAATTAGACAAGCCATTCTGGCACGTGCAGGTTAAAACACATGGGAGTCACAGACATATACACACACGTGTGTGTTGTAAGAAACAATAGTTGACATGCGGACTGGACCTGGAAGCTTAGATATAAGGGCCTGGTTTAAAAATAAGGAAGGCATGAGGCGCAGCTGTGAGATGTTGGCAGCTCACTTAAATCACAACAGCTGAAATGACAAGACGACGCCTCCAAAACGACTTTTTCTACTGCTGTCTTACTTGCTGTTCCTCCGTCAATTTTTCCTAACCCATTAGACAAACTTCATCAAAAAAGTTATACCTAAAGGAAGATATGTTGACGGGATGCTGATCCATTTACACCATCATTTCATGTATCTGTCGTTTTCGTTGGTTCATATCAGACTTTTATGAGTATGAAATGGTGCAGTGTACTGAGGACTGTCTTGTATTGACCGTACATTATTCACACACCCGGAGGACATTTTGTACTATTTGAAAACTGATCTTTTAGAGTCATTTTCTATCATCTGAGTGCAGTTTTATGACTCCAATGAATCCTTTATGCCAGATGGATGTCACTAAGATTCAAAAACAAGTATTAAGTGATTGGTTTACATATTTAAAACAGGGACCAAAAGTCAACTTGTTAGTATTAAACTGATGACAGGCTGGTGAGAAAAGGGAAAATTCACTCTTTTTCAAATATGTGTACCAGATCCAGCAGAAACCAACACTCTTCATTGTGTAATGCTGTGATTGAGGGAAGAAGCCTCAAAATTAGCCACTTTCAGAATCGGTGAAGGCTAGAAAAGTTTACGCAACTGTCTTTTCTAAGCTCTTCCCTGTAATTGTGTAGCTTACTGTCTCAGACTGAGAGACCATTTAGAGGCTCAAGAATCCTTTGAAAGTGTTTTGAGTTTGTTAGCCGATTAGCTGCAAGTTTCCTTTTCTGACACAAAAATTAAACCACTTTTCAATACTGTTCACTTATTGAAAAAACCCTCAACTTAGATAGAGCAGCAAACAAGAAACCCCAGAAAGGGGAGAAAGTAATACTTTAAGTTGAGGTGATGATGAGGAGACAAGTGGTCTTGCTCACAGGTGAAAGCGTGAGTGTGCAAAGGAATGGACAATCTTTTCAACAGATGAAGTGATCACAGCTGACCACCGAACTGGTTGCCGAGAAGCCAAACAGTCCACAACATTGACCCCACCCTTTGCCTGCCAACAGCAGTCAAGAGTTTCTTTCAAAGCTCATTCCCAGCTCAGACTAATCCCATAAATGTTCTCTCACTCTTCTGTGCTGACGTCATGTGAGAGCAGGAAGCCAAATTACCTTCATCTGAAGATTTACAAGATCACAGAGGACTTAAAGAAAGGTTAGTTCACATTAAAAAAAAATAACACTCCAGCATTAAACATTCACATATGTTTGCGTCTTTGTATCTATTTGGGCATCAGCTAGAGTGAGCAAATATATAAAAGCAGAGTGGCTCATTAGGCTTTCTAAAACCTTTGGGTGGGTTTTTACAAAAACACCAGGGATTAAAGACAACAAAGTCTCTCAAGGAAAACTATTACAGTTCGTCAGTTCAAGGGTTATAAGGCAAAAAAAAAAAAAATCTTCAGAACATTGATACAATGAGAAAGATTATTCACGAGAGGGAAATGTTCAAACTGTTGCCGATTGTCACACAAAAAGTTTATTCCAAGCCAAGTCTTAGACTCTGCAGACCTCAGTTATTAATGCCGTAGGTCATAACAGCACAGTAATAATAATAATAATTTTATTGGGTTAAAAAAAAAAAAAGAACATAATACGTTTTAGTTTTATAAAATCTGCATCTGAATAAAACGCAAGACCCCTAAAACAATGTTGTTGCCCCGAGACAGACAGGCAGGACCAAAGCGGAGATGTTTGGCTGCCATAATCCACGGCATTGTTTGGTGAAATAAAACACAGCACAAAAATATAATATCAGTCATGAAGTTCATTGGTGGGAAGACATACTCTTGGAGGTTGTTTTGGAGCTACGGAATGTGATCGGAAAAATTTGAAAACAAAAAGTCGGGTTGACTACAAACTCCTCTGTAATCCAAGGAGGGTTTCAATTTCAGAGTCTGATGTGAGGTCATCTGCTTGACAGCTGAAGTTTGGCTCAAACAGGGTCATGTAATATGAAACAATGAGCAGAGCTCCACATCTACAAACTAATGTTTGAGAAAAATAATAAGGCTTTGGCAAAAGTTCAGACATCAACCAGAGGAGGATCCTGCAGAGAGTTTATGGCCCAGCAAAAACAAAACAAAAAAAAAACACATGTTTTTGTTTCCCTCCAACAAGTAAAATTACTTTTGGAAAACCACACTTTGCATTTACCCAAAATATCTTAAGTCTAACATTACAATTTTCTGCATGACAAAACATAAGGGAACTGTAAAGGAGATATGCATTTTCACAGGACTCTGCATACACTGCGAGACTTCTGCAGGAGTAACATGTCTTTTCTTTTGCACACAGTAGATCAGGACTGTAATGATGACAGCTGAGCTATTATATTAAAAGAAATGCTGCATGAATGGGAAACAACTGAGCTTTAGCAACACACATTTTATTGCAAATTGGGTGTTTTCAGCTGTACAGAAATAATTCTTTACATTCTTAGCACAATGCTCGAGCAGTATTCCCTGTTCAGCAGTTTGTCAGTCTACTTTCCCTGTAAATCCTGCAGCGGCAGCACTCTATGGAAACATCTGCAGGAGCACTTTATGGAAAAGCCTGCACTGATGTTCATTCAGTGTGCAGCGGATAACTTAAATCATAAACTGACTGTGTCTTTGTAATGAGTCTTAGGATATTAAACCCCAAACTAACCTTGGCTGGAGAGCGTTGTCTATGGATGAGGGTTTCCATCCTCCCACTCTGCCACTCATTTGTCAGAGAAAAAACGTACAAGAAGACAAATTGGAACATGGAGAAAGTGTAATCTTTCTGCTATACTTTTCCTGCTTGACGTTTCTGGAACCATTAGTCAGTGTGATGTGGTTAGGACATCGTCGCCGTGTCTGTGCGGCTGACACTGTGCGCCTACTATTCTCATGAACGTGTAGCGGCAGCGGTAAATCTCGAGGCATTTCTGGAGAACAAGCAGGGCTGGAGCCTGTCCACACCTGACAACAAAGACCTGTTGTGTAGTTTCTGCTTAGGAAATGCGCAGGCTTTCAATGTAGCATTTACTTTGCACAACACACTTAAAAAATGAGGGTGGAAAGAGAAAAAAAAAAAGAAATAATGGGATCAAGAAGGGTTAAGTATGCAAATCCAAAATGATCTAGCTTAGCAACATAAAATGACTCAGAAAACGATAATATTTCTCAAGGTCAAACCATTTAACAGCTTCAAACCATTGGATTTTACGTTTTCATTTCTGATACTATGGAAGTTAACCTGCTGTAATACACATAACTTAAACTAGAACAAAGATCTGTAATATCTAAAATATGCTAGGTATTATCTTGTTGTGACAGAAAAAAATATGTATAAAAATGTAAATTATTTTGAGAAACTCTAAAACAAAAAAAAAAATCCCTTGCACAATACCCACTGACACCACTAACCATGCCAATCAAATGTCATTTTTCTCCCTCTTTTTTTTTTTTTTTACTTATACTTTACTCTGAAGGTGATTTAATATTTTGGAGGTTTTAGTAATCTTTAACATGTTGTTTTCCTGAGGTATGAACACGAAATGACACACTGGTTACCATTTGCAAGCCGGAACACAAAATAACACGCCATTCAAGAAAAGCAGATGAAACTATGAAACTTGGCTTGAAGTTTATCTCCCCACAACACACAGATAGCAGGATGGAGAGCAGGCGGAGCTAACAAAGATCTCTACTGATCACTGTTAGAGAAGTGCGGTAAAGAGTGGCTTCTTGGTTTCACAAAGTCGCCATAACAACCGTAACACTCTCTACACGCCAAACTGGTACTTTGGAATACACGCCAGGAAAACAAAGCCTTTTCCTGGCGTGTAAACAAAACGTGTGGAGTTTGCTAAACTTCACCGCCTAAGTAACGGTCAAACATTCAGTCCTCAAACTCTGGTGGTGCTACGTTTAGATCCATCCCTGAAGCAAATGGCAGGATTACTAATTCAGCACTCAGTCAACTTCTACAGGGCCCTGCTGATTACCAAGTTATTCGATTCAGACGAATTGAAGCACAAATGAGTTCAAAAGTGGTAGGACATCAGCCCTTAAGAAGTGGACTTAGAAGACGTCTTTACAAATCTTAACAAAAAGATTTTCTTCCCCAAACCAAACAAAATAAAAATGCTCTCAAAATAAAGGTGTTTTTTTCTTTTTATGACAGATTATCCTGCAAAGTTTTTACATATCTGTACCAACAAGTCAACTTGAATATTTCAATGCTTAAAAACATGAATGAATAGGCGTGTCCACGAATAAACTGCACCCTAATCTCTGTAACAGAGAGGATAGGTCATACACTTGTCTCCCTCTGTCTTTGACAAACACATGAAGTTATCAATCACGTCCACAGTCCCACCGAGAGAGGGAAGTAAGAGCCAGAGGCACTCGGAGGGAGAAGCTGAGGCGGCCAAAAACATCACAAGGATCAAAGGTGATTGCTTAAAAGCCGAGCTATGCAGTACAGAAAAGAAGGATGATCATCAATATAGCAGCTTTGATTACCATCGTCTGTATATGATGAGAATGCAGAGGTGTAAGTAAAACAATGAAACTATGGCTCTGCTTGTGGATAAGTAAACTGAAGCTGCTGTCAGTCTGTTTCCTTTCTTGGCATGTGTGGTAGAGCATCAAAAAGCATGTGCTGGTGTCAAAAGGAGAAAATAGACCTCCTTTTTGTGGGACATCAGGTACTATCATTACTTAGAAGTATGCAAGTTGCTTCTGATGCCCCCATTTTGCATAATGCATCCAAATTGGGATAAATGGTATACAATTCTGTTTTTATTTTCCTCAGAATGACTCCTTATGCCAACAATGGTTTAAAACTACAGCTGATTAGCCACGATAAGTAAATCTAAGAGGTGGCCTGCAGGCTAGTTAAACTATCTAACAGCCTGCATAATTAACTAAATGATGGCAGTTTAATGGCAAAATTTGGTTATAAATTAAAGCAATTAGATCCTATTGCACATTTTGTTTTCAATTTAGCCTAAGCACCTTGAAAATGTGTGTATTTGTGTGGTTTTGATCCTGTTAACACTTGCCAGCTCATTCTAGCAGAAGATAAAGGTGATTTAGTTTTGTAGAGCTGGTAGTTAGCGGTAGTTAGACTTTCAGTCTGACTACAGCTTCCATGAAATCAGCAAAGCACTCATTGAGTAAGTTATGCATTGTCTGGACCGTTTTTAAGGCAACACTTATTGCGTGTAGCTACAGAAAGGCCTGGAATTCGCCTCGTGATTCAGTGTGTCCAAACAATTCGGCAGTGAACTCGTCATCTCATGGTCTCTGGCTGTCAGCTCCGGCTGCTTATTAGGTTAACGGCAATTTTCTTTCTCTCCCCTGAGCAGAGCGATCGGTGACGAGAGGAGAGGTGAGGCTGAAGACCATAAGCTGAGCCTCGGCCAAGAGCCGACTGAATAAAAGAAAGACTGAAAGACGGAGGTCAAGAGAAAAGAGAAGAGAAACTGAAACGTTTGTGCTATTGTTTGAAGAAGGATCAAAAAAATGTTGAAAAGGCAAGAGGAGAGTAAATGGACTGTGTTGTGGGGAGAGAAGTTGAGAAGAAGGAGTTAGCATCCTTTCTTTTCTCTCTCTCTGGCCTGGCAGTCCGCCTTTTGGCAAAATGTACGCTATCCACCGCATATGGGTAACCCTGCAGACACGCACAAAAAACACAGACGCACACACCCCAACTTGCAGCCAAGTTAAAGCAGAACGGCAAACTCTGAGGGGATTTTCAAGGCAGCGTGCCTTTTCGGAGTCTGAGGCTAACCGAGAAGCCCAAACTTGGCTCCTAATAGACACAATAATTCTCACAGCTGTTTCCGATCTGTTTTGGCCTCACGTGGGCCGAAAAGAAGAGGAGGAGGAATGGAAAAGGAAGGAAGGCCGGCAGAGAATATTTCTAACTCAAGGGCCAATCATCAAGCAGTGTCTTCCAGGATTTAAACCGTGTCCTCAGCGAGCCCCATCGATTCAATCGGACTCTTTCCGGGGGGAAGGTTTGGATTTCACAACACGGGATTTTACTTGCACAAGCATTGGCAATGAAAATTCCTACTACCGTCCTCACGCGGACACACACATGAAGATTAAGGGAGCAAAGTATGATGAAGAATGCCGCATATATTTCAGCATATTTCTGCTGATTTATCTTCTTCTTCTTTGTCTCGTTATTCACATTTTGTTGCCAAAGTAAATTTGGTAAATCTCTCGGAAATGGCAACCACCCAACTTTCGTTTAGAGCGTGTTTAGGCACATGTAGGTGTTTTCACAAAAGCTTCCACGGAAGCTCCCAGGTAAGCCGCAATAACGCTAACCTCTCTGACGATCCACTGATCACCTCGGCTAATAACCTGTTCTCAGTGCGCTTTAGAGCCGTCAGTCAAGCAAAGACAAGGCAAACACATGTAAGAGGGCTGCTGTTAAAACTTGAAAATGTGAAATTAGTAAAAATGTAACACAGCTGGTCAATTTTCTTTGTTGTAAGCAGATTTGTTGCAATTCTAACTTGGAGCATTTTGTAGCTTCAACTTTTCGTCTTAGAATTTTCACAAAGGGCAAGGTTGGTTTGGATGGCATTTTCACGTAATCATTTGAAAACTCAATTTTCTATTTACTCGGCTAAGTTTTGATTTTCAAAATTGTTTGATGATCCCAACAGTTCATGTAGTGTGACACACACAAAAAAGCAATTTCATCCCTGGCTGGATCGCCTAGTGGTTACCCATCTTTGTTTAAGAACTTCCATTACCATATGTGCTCATTGTTTTTACCAAGTGTTTCTCATATAAGAAACACTTATGAGTGTTTCTTATAGTCATATTATGACATAGTAACTATGTCATATTTAGTATGAAATAGTTTCTGTCATAATATGACAGATTATGTCATTATGACATAATCTATCATAATATGACATAATTACTATGTCATAATATGACAGATTGTCATATTATGAGATTATGTCATTATGAGATAATGATTATGTCAAGATTATGTCATATTATGACAGATTATGTCCCCTAATCAAACAAACCCCCAAGTAACTATGAGTGCACCACTCAAAAAGATATTACTTATTGAACAATATTTATTTTATGTTATTGTAATTCATTTTCATTTGACAATAAGCAGATTAGAGAACATTTGAATCATTGGATGCTAAAATTGCTTCAAAAACATCCCCTTGGTAGATATGAATTGATACATGATTGGTACAAAAAGTCCAATCATGTATCAATCTAAATGTAAGCAGCCTGATATGTCGTCTGCTGAGCGTCTAACAAGACAAGTGAGTCAGTTACCAGTCAGAGTCATCCCCATCATCCATAGTTCACAGCAGGAGGCATCCTCAGTGAGAGTCATGAAGCCTGTTTACCCCACACAAACACACGCACACACCTACACATCCCCACAGCACCCCTAATGAGTAATCAACCACAGGCTGTAAATACAGACGGACCATCTGCAGCAGATTTTTTAAAGCAGAACATTAAAAACAGCATCCTACAAAAGCATTATGAATCTTTACGCAGACAACAAACTCTCCGCACTTTAAATTAACTTAGTTTGAAGTCGTGCATGCATGTGCTTTTGTCACACATGCCGATATAATAATTTCCTGAGCGAAAAAATGACATTGTGATGTATCCATCCGTCAAGCCCCAATTCATAATCCGACCGCAACTTTCCAAACAGCTTTCCACATGGCTGGTGCTTGTTGTGTCAGCTGTACACAGGGTGCTCTCCTACAGATCACTGGATCTGTGCTGTGTTGCTGGCAGTAGGGGGTGCGGTGTATGAAAAGCCTGTATTTATCCTCGCAACCACAACTTTGGCTTCCAGATCTCGCAGAACACGTGCGCCGATTTCCAATATTTCCTGTTTCTCCACAAACAAATGCAATCACTGCCTAGGGAAGAGGAGAGGGAACAAAAGCAACTCCCCCATCCCTCCTTTGTGGTGGCTGATGTTTCACAATACCGGATTTCTGGAGCGTTTCCAAAAGAGGCGCGTGGCCCCCTGTACTGACAACAGCTGAGGCCCCGACCCTCCCCTCTGTTGTGACTCAAACACACACACACACACACACACACACCCACACAAGGTCTCCAGAGATCAGCTCCGTGTGACACGGTGGCACAATCAATCAGTTGATATTGCTCCTATTGACAGTCTCTAGAGGAGCCTCCTTCTGCTTGATAATCTGTCACCTCTGTTTGTGTCTCTCTTTTTTCTCCTCCATCGGTTTTCTGTCATACACTGACCTTTCAGTCCATATCCGTTTCTTTCCACTGTTTCTTTCCCGCGCGACAACACCGTCCGCTCTGCAAAACGATCTTCTTTCTTTTTTCCCCATTGCCAGTGCCATTTAAAGAAAATACCAAAGAGATGACACGTGAACCTTTAGAAGACCAATTCATTGATCCTCGCCTTTTTCCTCAAAGAGACAACACCGGATTATTTCTTCCTTTGAGGGGGAGTCATTACAAAAAGCCTCATGCATATTTCATATCTGCTACGATACACTTTCTGCTCCATGCATAATGTAGAAACGGTTTAGGGGAGGGATGAGAGTGTAAGACGGGGAAATGAAATGGAAAATGAGATGCTGTAGTGGCGGCTAACAGCCGATCACTCATCCTTAATTTGAATGCTACACATTCGCACTGAATACCGTAAAATCTTTAGGGATTCAAAGTGATTTTTACTTGTATCCACAGAAGAAAATATCATCATTTGGTTAAAAACAAGTTGAAATACATCAGTTACTATTACAGAGGCAAAATCAATTTGTAGATATGTTGGAAGTGTGGCATTTCCAAATAAAATTATCAAAATAATTTTTCTCCTCAGTCTACTAAAGTTACTAAAATGACAACTTTTTATTGACATTTCTCATCTATATCATGACCCACGTTTTACCTTGAACGTCATCCCGTTATTTAATGGTAACAGGAAACCGACAGTATTATGAATGAAAATCTCTCTTTTTATTAGAGCAACAATGGAACATAAAATAAATGTCATTGGCATAATGCTGACAGACAAGGTTCTCAAACATCCAAAATAATTTACTCCAACTTTAAGTAACGAATAAGACTACAGGCAATGTTTACCCTCACTTAAAAAAAAAAAATAATAAAATCCTCTTTAAAGTCATTATTATTTCCCTTTCTCTAAACATTACTTACGCTTCTAAGCCTTTGGTTGATATGGATTGTAACAATATATGTATAAAAAATGACATGCACTGGAGATCAGCACCAGCTCTCAGCGATCCTGCATGGAATAAGAGGATTTAGAAAATGTGCTGATGAATGTTCTATAATTACCTTTTCTAATTTTACATATTTTGTCTTTGAGTTATTGGGAATTCTGTAGCTAGATTCCTGTGAGTTTTGCTCATCATCATATTAACGTGTCATGTAGACACTGTCGAAAGAAAAAAAGAGGTAGAAATGGCTATTTTACAAATGATTATTTCCTCAGTTCCAAATCACCCAAATATTTTTGTGTTGGTCTCTCTTTGTGTGAATGATTCCCATTAGCTAACCTATCAGGACACATTGCCTGAACATCCTCTGTGTTGTGAGGTAACACTTAACAGAGGACTGTGAGTGAAAAGGGGGTCAGTTAACTTCACCTTGACAAAGGAAACCCCTTTGCTTTAGTGGATCTAACAAAGAGCTGCTAAACTGCCCGATTCCTGTTCTTTATCCTTGGATGTACGTTTAAAACAGGAAGCGGAGTCAAAGTGAAGGAAGACAGGAGTCTAGGATGGTTCATCAACCAGATGGAAATGAGGCGATGAGCTTTCTGGCAGCAGGCTGTCAGTTTAATGACACTCTGTGTTGGCTTTCCTCTGATTTCAAAGCCACACACTAAATTGACTCGCTCGAGTTTTCTGCCTTTGTGTCCCCGGTGTCTTTCCTTCGCTCTTCATTCTGTCTCTCACCAGATGTGTTGATAGTTCAGGAAGTCATTTTGGTCCTCACCTAACAAGCTGTTTTTTTCCCCCCATTCTCATCTCCAACACCCCTTTGTATCCAAGCAAGACATGCACTATATCAAGAAACACCGAAGATGCATTTCATTGGGCAACGGGGGACGCTCACAAGTAAGTCCCAATCAAACAGATGTCATACATCATCCTCTATATGACGCCACGCCGAGAGACAGAACGGAAAATTGGGAGGGGAAGGAGAAAAATCGAGGAACAAAGGAATGATCGAGAAGGCTTTTGAAAAGCAGCAGGCTTGATGTGAGACAGAGATACACCCAAACACACACAGGGGGACAGTATCAGCAACAAGGATGTGGTTTCCATACCATTATACAATCTCTCTACCGTCGTCATGATTTTTTTCCTCCTAACTACGTTTTCTCCACATCTCCCACTGTATATGATAAACAAAGAAGGGAATAGTTTCCAGGACAAAGCGACTTTTTCCCCACTGTGGGCCTGGTCTTTGGCTAAGTGGAGGATTAAAGGTTGTCAGATGGGCTCATTAAGATTTGTTGGAGCTGAGCAGAAGTCATTAGTCATAAAAAAATGGATGGAGGGTGGGGGGAGGTTAGCTGACAGTATGGATAAATGGTGAATAAATGCATTGTAAATGACTACCATACATTTAGTGTTGGTAAATGTATGGTAGTCATACATTTACCAACAGGGTACCTCTTGTTACCCTGATTTTAGTTGGACATATGGCAAAAAAAACAAATAAAAAAAAAAAAAACATGAAGTAATTTTGTGAATCCATTAGGAAATAGTTGAAGATTCAAAAAAAGCTGTAAAATTAGATCTGGATACATTTATCAAAGTGATTGTTTATCTAAGTCATTAATGTATGAAACTAAAACTAATTGGATCATCATCATAATGATGATGATCCAAACATAATGCTTAACAGGTTCAGATCTACAGATTTTGGTGACTAGCTCTAAACAAAAGACCTCAGCTGAATCACAGACAAAAGCACCGCATAAACATTAAGCTAACTAGCTGCTTCAAAGGCAAATATATGGTATTATGTACTAGAAAGTACATAATGCCACTATATCCTAATCAAAAAAGTACATTTGAAACACACTTTCAAGCCAGAACTGGATCAGAAATCACAAGCAGTCAAACAAGGTTTCTCCTGACTTCCTTCACACCAATTAAATGGTCACTTTATAACCTGAAATTGAGGTTGGAGGCCATCAATACTAGTGTGTATCTACTAATACGGTGTGCTGTGTGTACCATCACTGCTTTGCAGCAACTTTTGGCTACACTCTCCTTTTTTATTTTTTATTACACATTCCACAGCTTCGGATATGGTCAATTATTGTTTCTATTGTGAACTAAAAGACCAAAATCACTTGAAAAGGAAAAGTTGTAAAATGATTTTTACAACGATTTTTACAACTTGTAAAGCATGGACACAGGATAGTGAAAATATTGTACAAGGTCTAGAAATCCCAGATGTCTTCTTTTGTTAAATTGTGCAGCAGATGGAAATATCTCATTATTGCTGAAATATTTCCATCTGTTAGAGTGAAAGATCATCTAAACCAACCTACATTGCTGTCCTATCAATCATTCATCTTGGCACCAGATTCCAATGTGTTTACCAGCTGTGTGACCCAGTATTGAATTGGCTTTCCTCCGCTTGCTCTAGTTTTTCTCTTCAATAAGCGCAGAATGGACAAATAGGAAAATCAGTACGTCTGTTTTTGCATCTAAAGTCGCCTGTGCTGCAGTGAGCTGTATGTTTTTTTTCCCTCCTAACCTGAGCCATGTGAGTCAGGACACAAACACTTTAACTCTAAACTGAGCGTGAATATGCCAGTGATGGTGAATGGAGGTAGAAATGCAAGATTGTGCTATACATGAATTTAACTGAACGTTGGATATGACTTTGTAACCCCAAAAAACTGAAATACAGAGGATTCGATGTAGGATGACCGGTGAGACTAACAAAAATGACAAATTAGGAAACTAAATGTGACACAAAACAGGCCTACAATTGTGAAGAACAAAATAAAGTCTCTTGTGATCAGTCAAACTCATCAGTGCTCATGTGTGTCTGAAACGAACATCAACATGGATGCATAACGACTCATTTTTCCTCCCTCACATTCAGTATCCCTGCTGCGTCTGTCGCCATCCTCCTCTATCCTCCTTGCGTGTTTCTCTCCCTCTCTCTTTCTCTCTGTGCTGGTGTCCTTCCTGCGTCCATGACTCCTCTGTTCATGGTTCAGGGCTTCTATCTGACTAAGTTGATTCCCTTGTGACTCCATGAGGCGAGACACAGAGGGCGGGGAAAGCATAAAAAAAAAAAAAAATCTCATTAAAAAAGGGATCATCTGCTGTCAACTATCAGCCCGACCCCAGCATAGTTTGGACACAGACGAAATACAAATGGCCATTAAGGGCCCACAAGCAATTTGGAGTTCGGCCACGCTCCGGTACCGCTTTGAGTTCAATTGACATTGGGGGAAAAAAAAAAAAAAAAAGGTTCCCATTTGTGAAAAATGTCAGTGAAAATTTTGAATTTACGTTATGCTGTTTGTTCAAATGAGGGCTCCACCTCTACTCAGAGAATAGAAAACATTTCTCTGATGCAGTACATGTGTTGCAGTACTGTACAAAACGCATTCATGTCCTCCAAATACAGTCGAAGATCAATGACAGTTCGTTTTAAAAATGTTCTATAAAAACAAACACTAAATGAAAATAAAAAAATCCAAAACATATATAGAATCCATATCCATTCATCCCCCTGACTGGCCTCTTAGCGTAGCCACCTTCTGTAGCAATTACAAATGAAGATCCTTTAAACTACGATAGAAGAATTGGCCTTTTTTGTTCATTCTTCTTTACAAAATAGATTAAGCTGAGTGAGATTGGATGGAGACCTTCTATCAACACCAATGTAGTATTTTTTGTCACATATTCTCCATTTAATTTAGCTATGAATTTTTGACTAGGCCCTTCTAAGATATAAGTCTGCTCTGCAATATATTGCTACCACCTTCTGGGTGTTGTACACAATCAGTTTCAACTACGCTTGGCAGTTTCCATGTACAGCAATCTGATTCAAGAATATGTTATTAAGAAACTTAAAACTGTGTCTTAGTTTTCTTTCACTGTGAGGTTATGCACTAATTTAGCATGAATTCCTATTTGCCACAATCAAAATATAATTGTCTCAAGCAAAAAAATAAAAAACAAACTTTGCCTAATCTTTTAAGTTCTCTGTTGCTGAAAGCCTGTCCCTTAATTAGCACGAATTACAGCGAGGCTGCCTTTTGCACTGCGAAGGCTGAAAGCCTACAGAGATAAATGAAAGCAAAAGTGACGAACAGGAATAAGAATAAATTCAAAGATGATAAAAGAAGAGCTTCAAAGTGTTGGGGGAAAGGGGGAAATAATTGCTTCTGGTGGTGGAGCAGCAGGTCAGCAGTCAATTTACACTACCTGGTTAGAAGTCACATACCCACATCTGCTTTTTATCTGTTTCTTCCTCATGCAGAAACTGTCACTGTGTTCTGCTGAAACACTTTGCCTAAATTTGTTATCAATTTCACTGTGCAGATTTGACTTCCTCTTACCAATGTATTACAGCAATGGATCATGTCCTCCACATCGCTGAATGAAGCACGCTGTGTTTAAACAAACAACGGTGTGGCTAAAACACGGAAGAAATGAAACCTCCCGATGTCTTTCGCTCAAACTTTCTTGTTGTCGCGATTTAAAATGTCTCCAGTTCAAAGAAAGATGTGGGCCTATGAGCAGCAACTGAACTTCAGGCGTCAAAAAAAGAAGTTAATGAGGGGAAAAGTGCACTGCAAACTTTGCTCCACTTAGACCATCTAATATTTAGTATGTAGGAAAAGCATTCATTATTGAATTTTCTTCACATTTTGCGATGCTAGACCAACAAATTTTCATACCTTTCAGTGGGATTGTAAGTGACAAACTGTTGAGGAAAATTATTATTTTAGTGTTTCATACAGTTCATTCTATTATATTAAAAGGTATATTGAATATTCTCACCAGGATAACTATGTGTAAATGACTTAAGTGAACTCTCTTTGAACTGCTTCTGATATCAGGGCGAGGAACAGGAGGTTATAAAACTGGCATTTTTGTGAGCCAGTATCACACCTGGGAAAAGGAAGAATGTTGGTTTCACGCAGCAATTAAAAGTCTTTTAGAAAATCACATCTGGGATGGTGTTAAACTGAATATAACATAGAATGTTTAC